>QFEU01003484.1:8702-19990 GCA_003316345.1 Tricholoma terreum
AAACATCATGACCTCAAAACATTCACCAACTGCAAAGAGGATGGCAGGCACAGTGGGCAACAGAATCAAACATCAAGACTTCAAAACACTCACCTCCTGCAAAGAGGATGGCAGGCACAGTGAGCAACAGAATCAAACATCACGACCTCAAAACACTCACTGACTGCAAAGAGGATAGCAGGCACAGTGAGCAACAGAATCAAACATTGCAACCTCAAAAGACTCACCAACTGCAAAGAGGATGGCAGGCACAGTGAGCAACAGAATCAAACATCGAGACCTGAAAAGACTCACCCACTGCAAAGAGGATGGCAGGCACAGTGAGCAACAGAATCAAACATCCAAACCCCAAAACACTCACCTCCTGGAAAGAGGATGGCAGGCACAGTGAGCAACAGAATCAAACATCAAGACTTCAAAATACTCACTGTCTGCAAAGAGGATGGCAGGCACAGTGAGCAACAGAATCAAACATCATGACCTCAAAACACTCACTCTCTGCAAAGAGGATGGCAGGCACAGTGAGCAACAGAATCAAACATGAAGACCTCAAAATACTCACCAACTGCAAAGAGGATGGCAGGCACAGTGAGCAACAGAATCAAACATCATGACCTCAAAACATTCACCAACTGCAAAGAGGATGGCAGGCACAGTGGGCAACAGAATCAAACATCAAGACTTCAAAACACTCACCTCCTGCAAAGAGGATGGCAGGCACAGTGAGGAACAGAATCAAACATCACGACCTCAAAACACTCACCAACTGCAAAGAGGATGGCAGGCACAGTGAGCAACAGAATTAAACATCAAAACCTCAAAACACTCACTCTCTACAAAGAGGCACTGTGAGGAACAGAATCAAGCATCAAGACCTCAAAACACTCACTCTCTGCAAAGAGGATGGCAGACACAGTGAGCAACAGAATCAAACATTGTGACCTCAAAACACTGACCAACTGCAAAGAGGATGGCAGACACAGTGGGCAACAGAATCAAACATCAAGACCTCAAAACACTCACTGTCTGCAAAGAGGATGGGAGGCACAGTGAGCAACAGAATTAAACATCAAGACCTCAAAACAATCACTGTCTGCAATGAGGATGGCAGGCATAGTGAGCAACAGAATTAAACATCAAGACCTCAAAAGACTCACTAACTGCAAAGAGGATGGCAAGCACAGTTAGCAACAGACTCAAATATTGAGACCTCAAATCACTCACTGGCTGCAAAGAGGATGGCAGGCACAGTGAGCAACAGACTCAAATATTGAGACCTCAACACACTCACTGACTGCAAAGAGGATGGCAGGCACAGTGAGCAACAGAATCAACCATCAAGACCTCAGAACCCTCACAGACTGCAAAGAGGATGGCAGGCACAGTGAGCAACAAAATCAAACATCAAGACCTCAAATCACTCACAACCTGCACATCATGCAGAATAAACACCAGCATTCAGTGCAAACAAAAATGTTGAAAACTCACAGCCTGAGATTGATAAATCAGTTCCGAAATCAGTCACTGCTGTACAAGAATGCCCACCTCCTGTGAAGTCCATTCATAATGCAAATGCCATATTATGTTTGCTGCCACTCACCCTCTTCACATTTTTATCCCACTCTTGAATCAATATTGTTTAACATTAAAACAAAAACACGTACTGTCTGTATGGCAAGGTCACCAATAAGATTATCAGTCTGTAATCAACCATCTTTGAGAAGATATCTCACAGCCTAAATAGGAACATTCCAATGACATCAGCATTGATACATGATATGATTATCTCATACAACTTACTGAAAGCTATTGGTGGAGAATTCATTTCTCAGAAATAACCTGCTAGAGAGTTTCCACCTTACCACCTACAATGGCATGAGTCAGTGAGATGATTGGACAATTCTAAAGTTGCACATTCTACAGTCCAACATCTCATTGAGACTATATCATCATGCAAAATAGGCTTACTCACTCTCTATTGAGGTTAGACTGATTTAGTAATTAGCATCATTAAGACTAGAGGAACCCACATCCTGGTATCATTGAGTATATGTATATTGCAATGGTAGATAAACTCACCATCTGTGTTCAGATCAGAATAAAGATGTGACAATCTGAAACTTATGTTCCAAATTAAAAACAATACCCACATCCTGGATTCAACATTGTGGATGGCAAGAATACTATTAGAACATAAACTCACATTCTATCAGGCAATCAGAAATCCTACACATTAGCATTGTAAACTAAATTATTAATGAACCCTCGTACTTACAAGCTGCAGACATGATAGACCAGAGTAATGGTGCAATTAATGTGTTGAAGAAAAAAAAAACACTTGTTACTCCTGAAGACTTACAGCCTGAAAACATAAAAGAGTGTGTCAAGAAACAGTAAAAATACACACTTTCTATTGGGACCACCAAAATGCAGCCAATAAACAACAGAGCAGATGACAAAATAAAAACTGACCTCCTAGGAAAGAACACTCACAATGTTAAAAAACAATGCAGAACCTGGCCAAAAATCACAGACTCACAAACTAGGGCATAGGATGAATCACAAGGATCAATAATTAGCATCTTGGGACAAGACATACACTCTGATAAAACAAAAGTTAATGAGAAGCTAGTATTCTGTGTCACAAAAGATGACACCTACAGGCTATTCAATTGCCAATAAAATCCAGGGGTCAATACATCTAACCACAACTTGTCCATAGAGATGCGCACTAAAATATGCGGGAAATATGCTGCTATCCCACGTAGCAAGAATTGTTGCTGTTCTTCAGCAAACAATCCACTTTGAGGGTCTCTAAGATGAAGGTCTTGTCGGTGGAATGACTTTGCCAAACAATGACTCCTCACCCTGCACAAGTGGCATAATAACCCTTAGCATTCCTTCCTTAGGGTCTGGGTATTGACAGGGGGAAAAATGGAACTTACTGACTAATGGCAAGCTCAATATGATGTTTCACATTGTTCCGATGTGTTGAAAGTAAAAGTAACTTCAGAACCTTGCGGTCGAGAGCCTGTGCAGTGGAAAGAACAAGTTCTTCACAATTTGCTTCTGGCTTGTTCATATCTGATTGACAACTGGCTGAGAAATTAGATCACATCATAGAAGCGAGAATGGCGTACTGCGAAGCTCAACAATACATGCAGGCTTATGTTCTACCACTCCGAGTGGCTTAAGAAAATCCTGTTCAAATTTAGCTTTCGCGACAGAGGGAGTAAGCCTTTTCGCCTCCTTGAAAGAATGGCTCTTCTTTAGTTCACTGAATACCTTAGTGTCGATTGCATCCATTTTTGTGAATATAGCAATGACAGGAACTGTAAGCGACGATCTGCATCAGAAATGGAGTTGAAAGGGGAGGGCTACCGACCATTTCCAGTTCCACATTTGAATAGACTCATCTCTGCTTCTGTCAACGATCTGTCGCCACTGGTTGGAAGACAGTACCTGATCATAGTAAGCATCAATGCAAAGGATCAACGATCTGAATGTTACCAGATGGCGTGCAGCCGATCTTTCAGCTCCGCTCTCTTGGCTCGTCCCGCGATGAAGGCTTTGACTTTATTCAACTCGCTCGAAGTGCCTGACTCAAATCCACGAGAGTCGTGAAAGATAAAACCATGGGCCGTGGGATACACAATTTCATCCTCAATGTCGTGTTCCCCACGCTAAACGGTATTCCCAGTTCAAGAACGTGGAGAGAAACGGATACATCTGGTACAAACGTTAATGGATGGTTTCAAATCTTCCTCGATCTTCACAAAACGAAGAGTTCGTTCAGAGGAAACCAGCAAAAAGACAAAAATAAGTTCCTCACCTTTCCGTTGCAGACCTTACTCAAAATGGTCGTCTTTCCTGCGTTGGCGTTGCCAATGACCAGAATGCGAAAGTGTTCAAGAATCTCTCGAATTTGAATGCCCTTCAATGGTTGCGATGGACGAGATGCTGACATGACGAATAACGGAGAGGTCTTAGGTCTACGAGAGTGTAGTACGAAAGAGTGGAGCGATTCAATTTGTGGCTCCGACCGGTCCTTTGCCAGTTGATGGATAGATCTCTTATCATTTAGAAGAACGGAGCATACTAAGTAAGCAGAGTAGTCACACGGCATGTCTTTTCTCTCGTCCTGTCATATACTTATTGCATACGAGATGTAATTACATAGAACCCACTCATCTGCAGCTCGAATTGCCTGCATTCCGATCTGACCTTGATCTGACCTAACGCTTAGATCACAGCCCAATCAGTCACTGTGCTGCTCAAGCGCTCAAGACGAGGCTGTACTTGTTGTTTATGGGACGAACCTTCTTTTGGTCAACCAATGGCAGCAGCCTGGTGACAATAAAAGCTGAACCTTATCCGATCCTATCACTCTTCTGTCCCCTAATCGTCCGGGAAAGTAGGCGATTGTTGGCTCGGCCTCATCGTTGACATCGGCATCTGGCGAAGGTTTCGGGGATCCCAAGATCACCCGACCATTGTGATTCTTAGTAGCATCCACGAAATTGTCAAACTTTATGTGCTGTGTGGCGACCGGCATAGAATTATCACAGTATGACTTTTATGTAAGTCTTTGCACTGCCATTAGTCACGGTGGTTCAATAGCAAAATTTTGTCGGACCGGGAACGTGGAATGTTAGAGTACAATGAAAGTTATCATGAAACGCAACTGGTCGACGTCGAAAGCGAACTATAAAGTACCATCACTCAGAACTATTGCAATACTTGTGAATCAAACGAATAATTTCGTTTAAAAACTCGTCCTTCCCCACAAGACTGAAGTTGCTCCTCTTATCAACAACGTTGTGGATGTCATCATGAACGCGCGTGATGTCTGCGGAGATAAAATCTTCGAGGGTAGATAAGATGTTTTCCTGGGACACGTCGGAGTCAATTTTGGACAGTTTGAACATCACTACCGTGAGATCAATGATGTATCCCATCACACAGGTGAGATTAGGACGACTAAGGAAGACATTATTCCATCGTAACAAGTGGTTCGAAAGTCACGTACGTATTTCGATAGACGTCTCCAACCCACTGAGCAAATAGGATTGCCGACCATATGCTGGCAACAGCGATGCCGAAAGGAGATGGGCTGGTGGCGAGCGCTGCCACTGCCGGTGCCAGGTCCTTACTAGAGTTACAACTCCAGATGAGACGGCTGAGTGAGAAGCTTCACTCAATCAAAAACCTACACTTATCTCTGCGGATCTGGAACCAAGTCTTTGACAAGTTGAGACATGGTCGCCTTGAATTCCTCACTCGACAAATGCTGGATTTAGCAAAATTTCAACGTGGAGAAATGTGACGTCGAGGAATAGAAAGGACTGACATTGCTTGGAATAAGCAGAGTAAATTATGACGAGGGGCCGAGCGCAGCGGAGGTTCAATGGTTCAACTGATACACAGATGCACGGATCCGTCGATATCCACGACTCGGAACTGCTGGATGTGTTATAGCACCAATACTCATGTACAATCTAAAAGGATCGGATCAGGACCAATATTGGGAGGAGAGAACACGGCACAAGCATGACCACCGACATGGTCTTGGCCTTGCACACGTTCGAAACCATCACAGAATGTCTAACGCGGGCCGCGGCAACGCGGCTCCAGAGAATCCGTTGGGCGTGAGTCGCTCGCACGTGTTGTTTATGGTGAGACAAAAATTCGAGTGAAAGTTTGCTGGTGGCATTCGTCCTGACAGGAACATCCATAGTAGACTTGGAGTTTATGAGCGATTTGTAGCCCAAGGTGCTGGTGAGCAAAGGAACGCAGCGAATCGGCAGCGGCTTCCCGAAGCTAGTAGCAGTCGTCACGTGTGATTCACTCGACTTGCTTTGAAGTTCCGGAACAAGTCACGGTCTACCAGCCTTCCAGCTTCGTCTCGAGCTATGCGCAGTAGTCAACGAGGATCGGAGGGTTGGGCTGTGATCTGAGCGTAGCTCGGATCGGATCCTCAAGCAATTCGAGCCGCTCGGGATCGAAATGCTTATCTCGTGACTACATGCAGAATAGTGCTGTGCATGGCCCGGCCTCAGGCCGCGAGCCAAGCCAAGCCGGGCCCAAATAGGCCGGGCCCAGCCAAGCCAAAGTGGCGGCTTCATCGTGGCTTTGGCTCGGCTTGTGAGTCTGAAAAGCCAAAGCCAAGCCGTCAGGCCGCGGCTTTGGGTATGGGAAATCATTAATCACCAATCGCGTCACAAGATTCAAGTTGAACATCGGGCTTTAAAACGTGAAACTGTACAGCTACCCTCACATGCCTTCGGTGTTGCTTTTCGTCGCCTGCATTCCTCGTTATGGCTCTGCTCCCTCACTTTTCGCAGGCTCTTCCTATCATGATTCCCTTCTGGTCTTCTTTTTTGCTCAAATGCACGTACTAATATACCCCTCTATGGATGGTCCTCCAGTATCTATCGTGCCCGCTTGCCCAATGTTCATCTTTTTCACCCCAACTCGCACTGTACATCGTCCCGTTGACTTTCATACCTAAAATGTCTACTCTCACAACCATCAAACAACTAGTCAAGGAGATCAGTACTCTCTCGAACTCTCTGTTGGATTCAGTCCTGAAGGGAACGAAGGATGACAAGATCTGGTCTGTGATGAATTCTGAGGAATGCGAGACTCCCCATGAGACCTTCAACCGATGATTCGACGCGTTATTTGCAGAGGATTGTCGGGATTCTGATGGCCGCCTGCATTACGTCCACCAGGGCAAATTCGGCATGGGTCTTGTGGTGTCGTACCTTTCAAAAATCAACTGGACGAGCTTTCCATTGGATCTTGTAGAGCTCAAACTGCAACGTCTCATCAAAGAGCTGAAACACGTCCAGTGCATATCGAATTCAATCATTTGCCTTCCATATGATAAATTTGATCAACCATCAGGCGAGTGGATATACCCCGACCGATACGCCCACTCAACCTTACTGCGAAGCTCAAGGACACAGCTAATACTTCAGCACCCCAACTCTCCTTCCAGCGCAAAGCCATGGAAGATTTCCATTCTCGCCAAGCGCAAGGTACTGCTGAAACTGATCACCGCCCTGTTTCATCAAGCCTGGATTCTCAGCCACATGCACCCCTCTCATTCGCTACAGGGTCGACTCAACAAAACAAGCGTAACATCTCATCCATCGCGGACAACGATGGTGATGCTGGAGCGGAAACTGACGAGATTGCTGAGCGACGTATGTTTTTCTTGAATTTGGCACTTGTTTGCTAATTGAATCTCCTGTCATCACAGCTAAGAAGAAACGCGCCATCGCATCCTCATCACAGGCCAAGGGCCACTACAAGACCCCTGTTACGATTGAAGACGTGGAGGACACGGGTGAGGAAGTTCACCTAAAGGGTTAGTTTTTCCTAGTATCGTGATTATCATCTTGACGTTGTTATAAGATCCAAAGAAACGTGCTACACTGGGTAATCCGGTGGCGATCGACGCAGACGGCCTTCTCCTGGATGTGGATGTCCAGTCGGTTGAAGACAATCCCTCAACGCTGATAGGGCCGCCTCGCAGTATACCCACGGAATATGTGCTTCGGACCATTCATTCGCACTTCACAAAGCTACTCCGAACCCTTATGTACAGTCCGATCATCATTGCGAACCTCCGAACATCATTACAGACCTCCGAAGTTATTTCGCATTTATCGCAGTTTGATCGCAGCTTCGAACGGGACTTCGTGGACCTTGAGGTTCATCGGACTACATCGGACACACACCATCATGATCGGACTCATCTCGTCATCATTCGTACCAACATGCGATGTGTTTTAGAACCTTTCGACAGCCGTTTTGGACACATACATGTGGAGATATTAGCGTTTTAGGAGACAACAACGCATTTGGCCAGTTCCGCAGCACCACAACAATAGGACAGTCCCATTTCAACTCAGTTGGAGCCCCTGATCCTCGCTTTAGTTCCGGTTCCTTATCCTTTGTCTTCATTTTGATGTAGATATATTTCATAGCCTCATGTCTGGTCTCATGACCTTCATTCCCCCTTTTAGTATATTTTTGTAGGATGTATATATTCATGTACTAGTCACTGGAGAACAATAGGATTGCGCAGTAGTAACCCTCACCCATTCTGCTTGAGTTTAAGGAGCACAGCTCTAAACTTAGCGCTCGTCCTAGTCCAAAGTTTGTGAGAGTGTCACTAACTTCCTCGTATCTGTTGTATCTCTCGATCGTTGCATCTCTCGTCACCCTCGTCTCAATTGTCTCATCATTCCGATCATTTTAGTATATCCTCGACCCTATCTTTGTCACTAAACATCTCCTTCAGTTTGCGATATTCTTCGAAATTCTTCGAACTTCATCGGACCTTTGTAGGGTGTCCGAAACAACATCGAACCCTCGTTTAGCAACATCGGACCCTCTGTACCACCTTCGTACATCATTCGAACCTTTACCTGATTACCCACGGTGTTGGTGATAGCCATTTGACCACCTCGCATCCTTCCTCTGGCTCATGTTATACCGAACGAACTCATTTAGGGGTTTTGTTTGGGTTTCCGGGTCGAGTATCATCAGCGGTATAGGTATCACCTACCACGATGTGCAGACACTATGAGACCACAGCTGTCTGAAAAGATAGCATGATATACTTGTGCTAATTGGTGGACACCATACCACACGGAGCAGGCTGCCCCTATGCTGTGTATTCCAAGAAGAATACTACATTGCGTACCGTCATCAATGCTCGAGAACACAACGACAACACAGAAAAGGATGTAACTCCTCTTCCTGATCAAGACCTAATCCATCTTGACATGGCTAGAGCGAAGATTTGCTCTAAGATAGACTTCTCCAACACATACAAACAGATACACATCCAACTAGACGATGTACACAAAACATCATTCGCAACAGTGTACAGCACCTTCGTCAGTAATGTAATGCAACAGGGTGATTGCAATGCACCGTCGACGTTTCAATGGGCAATGAACCACATATTCCGAGACTTCATTGGAATATTCTTGCATGTGTACTTAGACGACCTATTCATCTATAGTAAGACGGTTGATGAACATCAATGTCATCTCAAACTCATATTTGACAGAATATGACAACATCAGTTCTACTTGCACGAAGACAAGTGTGAACTGTTTGCAGACAGAATTGACTGTCTGGGGCATGTAATTGATGAGAAAGGATTACATGCAGATGCTGATAAAATGGCGAAGATTCGCAATTGGCACACACCTCATAACTATCACAAGGTGCAACAATTTCTAGGACTTGAACAGTATCTGGCAAGAAATGTGCCAGATATATCGGCCTATACAGGGCCGATATCAGCAATGGAGAAGAACAGATGACTATTCTTCTGGACACCGTTGCACAACAAGTGCTTTCAGATGATTAAAGCCATCTGCTGTAGGATGCCTATCCTACACTGATACGGTCACCTGCCAGCCTAAGCTCCAGATCAGCACACATTGGACACTCAACAGCACCTCCCTCGATCTAATGTGTCGCCCGAACATTGTCTGATCATGCTTTCGCATCCCCGACCATTCTCCAACCAACATCGGACTGCCTCAACCTACATCGCGACTTATCATACAACTTCGAACACATTTGCATATGTTCCTACCCCTTCGGTCCGCACTTCCGACGATTCTCTGCCCCTCTCGAGGTACGCTATCACACTCACGGCTGCCATTTTGGATGTATTCATGCAGGGACGACAGCGTCTTGAAAAGTCACGACGCGCTCTATTTGATGCTCTGAAATTATAACAATAAGACATCCCTGTTTTGTTTTAGTTCGTATTCCTTATGTTTCATCCTTGGTTGCAGTCTTTTATTGTTCTGATGCATTTTGATATACATCTTATGGTCTCATGACCTTATTTCCTTTTGGTATTTTTTGTTCTAAAAACATATAAAGGCCTGTATTATTCACTTAGTAGCAACAAGAAATCGTCTCAACTCCTATCGTCTCTAGATCTAAGAGTCTAACTCAAAGATCATCTCTCGACTAGTCCAAAGTTTTGCAAAACAATCGTGAACTTTGTCATGCATATTCGTAACTCGCTATCATATTGTATATCGTCGTATCCATCCCTCCAACACCCTCATTGCCATCATCATCCATTGCCGCATCTATTATATCATTACCGATCTCTGATATCCTGTGCGTCCAGTGTTCAACCATCGCGAGCGCGTATCGGGCTCATGCAACCATCATTGAACCATCGTAAACACCTTTGTACCCTTCATGTGACCATCATGTACCATTGTTGGCATCAGTGATAGACATTCTAACACCTCGCACCCTTCCTCCAGCTTGTGTAGTACTAAATGAACACATTTAGGTGTTTTGTTTTGTTTTCCTGGCCAAGTACCATCAATGCCCAATAGACCATGATCGGGATGAGCCTATATGGGTCATCTGCGACGCATCTGTCTATGGAGTAGGTGCAATGTATGGACAAGGCCCTACATGGCAAACCTGCAGACCTGCAGATTTCATATCCAAGAAGTTCACGGACACACAACAGAATTACTGTGTGTTTGAGCAGGAAATGCTCATGATACTCGAAGCCCTCCTGAAATGGGAGGACAAATTGATCAGGTATTGAGTTCATGTGGTGACAGACCACAAAGCGCTTGAATTTTTCAAGACGCAACTGAGGTTATCTAGTCATCAGACGAGGTGGATGGGATATCTATCTCGGTTTGGCTTTGGTGTTAGGTGTGTCAGAGGAAGCTCTAGCGAGGTGGCAGACACCTTGTCAGGATGCTACGAGCATGACTTGTGGTCAGGCGTGCCAGAATTGCACGGCTACATCAATGCTGACATGCACCTTGACCTGGAGTACGACAATCTACCCTGGGACCATTTCCAGGAAGTCAAGAACAAGGTCATTGAGGACTGAGTGCGTCGTAACCTCAATGCTAAGCTGCAAGTGGAATTTGCAGCACTATGAGAACATCTTGAGGATAGAGACGTGATAGCGGCTGAAATGGCTGCCACTCAAAGCAAAGGGGATGAGCAGGAAGCTCATCCTCCGATAGTGGATGATGATCCCACTATATTTGAATCACGCATGAAGGGAGAACCTCCGCAGACGAATGATGAATAAAGACTCATTCGATAAGGATGTACAAGAAGGATATCAATCGGACGCTGTGTTCTGGAAGATACTCGTATGCCCAGAGAGCCATCCCAACTTCACAGTGAAGGATGAATTCGTATGGACAACAAATAGAGGGGGAGAGAATGTATTATGCATTCCCTCCTCAATGTTG
>QFEU01003487.1:0-22703 GCA_003316345.1 Tricholoma terreum
TGGACTCCCACAGCCCAAGCAGAGGCTAAGGCCAGCCAGTCCCCACTACACGTCGAAAGACACGCATATATTGACCTCACCCCAAAGCGAGGAGGCGAGACAAGTCAGACGGCCACGAAAGAGCAACATAGAGTCGAGGGCATCGAGACTGAGCAGAGAACTGTGGGCCACCAGGCCCCACAGGAACCCATGAGTTTCGTCACTAGACGAGATAACAACGACGAAGCCGTCGTTCATTGCAAGAGGCCACGAAAACCCCCAGACAAGTCAAACGACGCTTCACGTCGTTTGGAACCTTGGAATGGAACACTGCATTGTGGAGATGACCACGTTGAACTGATGAATGTCTCGACCCTGTGTCGAGGCAGAAGGGGAGGGGGTGTCCACAGAGAAAACGAACGTTGGATGTTCGTACGCGAGGAGCAGGGGGTACTCGACGTGTCAACGTCGAGTGCGGATCCCCAAGCACTGATGGTAATCGATGAACGAGTCTCAGAGCTCGTTCCTCCGATTAGGAGGGGTCTGTGTTCGGGAATCCCAAAACACAGCGGTGGACTCGACACAGTCAAGTCAAGTCCCAGGAAGATGAGCCTAACGAACGACGAAATACGTTGTTCTAAGATTAAACTTGTCAGTAAACGACGCGTGGTGCCCCTGGCACCACCTCCCGTAGTTCAAACGAGGGATTTCCCTCGTTTCCAACCACCTACGCATTCAAAAACGCGCATAGATCCACCGTACGGTCCCCAAGCGACCGTCTTCTCGATCCCTCCAAGAGTCCGTGAGGAATCAAGTTTCCCTCGTCTTGATAGAAACAGACTGTGTCAAAACGGCGAGGAGTCGAGGTGCCGTCGTCTTAACGTTCGTTGTTCTGTCAAAGACAACATTAGTGAACGACGGGCAGTGCCAAAGGCACTGCCCCCACACATGCAGGTACAGAAGTCACCTGTAGACCAAAGACCTAGGCGTTCGCAAAGGTGTTACTACTGCTACGGGCCCCAGGCCGCCGTATTCTTGGTCCACCAACGATTCCTCCTGGAATCGTGTCCTCGTCGTCTTGATAGCGTCGAGCTGGGCCTGAACAACGAAGGTTGTTCTGTAAAGGAAAATGTCAGTAGACGACGGACAGTGCCTCTGGCACTGTCCCCACATGTAGAGGTTATGAACATACCTGTGGCCCCAGACCTAACGCGCCCCCAAGCATGTTGTAATCCACCATACGGCCCCCAAACGGCCGTTTTCTTGATCCCTCCGCGAGTCCGAGAGGAATCGCATTTCGGTCGTCTTGATAGCGCCGGACCTTGTCAAAACGGCGAGGGATCGATATGCCGTCGTCTCAACGACGTGGTGCTGTGCCACAGCAACGAATTTTGTTGTTCTGCAAAAGACAACGTTAGCAAACAACGGACAGTGCCCCGGGCACTGTCCCCATACATACTGGTTATGAGCTTACCTGTAACTCAGGTCCCAACGCGTCTGAAAATGCGTATCCGTCATTCCTACGGTCCCAAAAAGGCCGCAGCCTCCACCAACCCGCGTTGTCCCCGATCGTCGCAGCATCGTCGTCTTGAGGTCTTGTCAGACATGCGTTACAAACCCTCCAACGGCCCACAAATAGCCGTCTTCCCAACCACCCGGCGTCCCCACGGACGATGGCGGTATAGTCGTCTTGATGTGTCAAGACTGCATCGTAGTAACGCCGTACGCGTGAAACGTTCGACAATGAACGTTGACCCAAGGACGAACACCGGAGGTTCGTTTACGCAGCCACAGGACTGGAGGTATCCACCAGTGACGATAGCAAAGGCGCCGGACGAGGGAGGC
Source organism: Tricholoma terreum (assembly GCA_003316345.1). NCBI lineage: Eukaryota > Fungi > Basidiomycota > Agaricomycetes > Agaricales > Tricholomataceae > Tricholoma > Tricholoma terreum. The sequence goes on from QFEU01003487.1 coordinate 1,825, forward strand.
CGGCGTGAGGAAGATAATGAGAAAATGGAGGTGCACCAAGCACCTCCGTCTAGATGCTTGGATGGTGCAGAGTGCCATCCACAGCATGTTGAAACGAACTTGTCGACGAAACGTCGACATATCAACCGTCACCACATGACACATGTCACGCGACCACGCGCCGCATCAACAACGCTTGTTGCGACGTCTGGTGGCTCAGATGAGCCAACAGACAATTCCCTTTGACAAACCTGTGAACCAGGTTGCCCCTACCACATGTCACTACTTTCAGGGTCAAGTGGTGATCTATTACTGAGTTTCCAGGGTGTTTCTCAGTTCCAATTCCTATTACCTTGAATGTTCAAGTTCAATGTTTATTTCCTTCTTGTACCTTCACCCATGGGTGAAGCTAAAGGGGGAGAGTGTAGTGATCCCCACTGACCCCAGGGGGATCCTGTTTGTATCTATTATATTTAGACAGAGCCGGTTCCTATAAAACCGGCTCCTTCCTAATTTGTACAGCAGCCAAACCTTAACCTGTATCACATACACTCGCAATTATACGTTATTCGTACTCGTTGCACCGTGTGATCCACCTAGGTCCCTAGGCTCACCACAATAATGATGCAAAACGTAGGCAACTAGTTGAAGAATTATGGGCATTACAACACTGGTAATATAGCGATTGTAGAGAATAGAATTAGCCATTGATATAAAGAAAGCTGAAGAAAGTCAAGAAAAAGGAAATTATCGGTTCAGGAATCTTCAGAGCCAGACGTGATATCCTCCCAGTCAGGGCTAAACTCCTGAACAACCTTTTTACGATGTTTTGCAGGGCGAGGGGAATCATCATTCTCAATGGCTTTGATCTTCTCCTGAGCTTGTTCGACCATCCACAGGCCAATCTTTACCTCATCAATAATCTGCTTACGCAGCTCAAGGTTAATGCGGCTTCGATTTTGAGCCTTTTGGGCTGCAAGATTCTCACTACAAAACAGATAAAAAAAGATAACAACAATGCAGAAATAACATACCGTTGAATTTCCATTAAAGTATCTGCAAGTGAACGTTTCTGAGGGAGCTTTGAGACAGCTTTGGAAGCATTTTTGATGGCCTCACGAGAGGCAGAAGATGGCTTTGGGCCACGCTGAGGCCCTGGAGTATTTCCTGGTGGGTTTCTTTTCGTAGCATTTGCAACTTGAGGTGCCAGGTTTGGACCTTGTGGATTAGCATTTACCAAACCACCTGCGTCATTACCAAATGACCGCTCTCGCTGGGGTGTTGGAGGTGCAGCTGTAGCGACAGGTTCGTTCAGCAACTGGGGGTCAATGTTACTGTTGTCATAGGTGTTACTGTTGTTATCAGGTGGCTGGTACCAGACTGTCTTTGAACCGTGCAGACCAAGAGCTGTGGTAATGACAATTGGAGTGACATTTGGATGGGAGGCCCAGATATGGTGAAGGGTGGGAAAGAAAGGAAACTCCTCCTCAATTTCCTCTGGAAAAATGATAAATTAGGCAGATTGCTAGATAAATAAAAATATAGTGACACACTCCATATGTTGACTGCATGCAGAGGGGTCTCGACACAAGGACCATCACCCATAATATAGAACGAAAGAGTTTCTTCACTACCCTGTGAGTCATCCTTGTTTCCTTGAACACCTTCACCAGTTTGACGGAGCCACTTCGCATGTTTCTTGTACACATTCTTAAGGCTGGAACCAGAGTTATAAGCAGAAAATCAACACACAAATAAGGTCCTTACCTTTCGAGCTTGCTCTTGACATGGTCATGACCTGTGTTGGGGTTAAGAGCAAACAGTTCTGGAAGGACAGCTTTGGCAATCCTGGCATAGACAGTAACCTTGGTTTCACCACTCGTATTCTGTTAACAAGCTGCATTAGACAGTTTCATGCTGAAGGTATAGATAAACTCACCTCGGCCACATCCTTTTTCCCGTAGAGAACGCGATAGTTTTCATTCTTTTTGATCTCAGCCAGAAGGGCCCAGACTGCCGAGGAATTGTTTGCTGACCAGTTAATTTTGGGAATTCGGGGTTTCTCAGCCTTGTTGGTGGCAGTATGGGCCATAACAGTTAAGAACTGGAAATAGAAACAGGTAAAGGAGTGTATGGGAGTGGCTTTAACGACGCTGCACAAAAGAAAATATGCATGAGACATGTTTGTCACAAAATGGTCACAGCATGGACTGTGAAATCTATGTTATATAAGCTGATGGCTATGCGTGCTGCGAGCTGTGTCTGTGAGCTGTGTCCAGCTTTGAACGTTCCTAATGTACAATAACTGATCCACATCAACCCACCCCCCATGGATCGAAACCATGCCTGACAGGCAGCGCAACAGCATCTTTACCAGCAAGTAATCTGAATCACAGCCCTTATCATTGGTGCCATTCTACCTGTGTTCATCCAGATTATCTGTCGCTATCTTGTATGAGAGCCATATCATATGTCTATTCTTACAGGTCAAGGCTGGGTTGATGAACTACTTGAAGGTCATTCTGAACGTATTTGCACTGAACTTGGCATGCACAAGCATGTCTTTCTTGCACTAGTATCAAGGTTACGGGACCTGGGACATACTAATTCAAAGTATGTACAGTGGCCAACAAAACTGTTCCAATGTTTTTAAACTTTTAACAAATGTACTTGAATAAAATGAAATAAATTGTTATAAAATCTGAGAAAATTATGGAATATACCTTACTATCAAAGGTCACCATCTCGGCCACACTGGGTACTCGGCCAATATGGTATTTAGAGACCAGGTGACAGCCGAATTGATATGATGTGGGCTTGATATTTGAGGATCTGGATAGGTGAAGCTATCTACCAACACTTGTCCACTGGCGACGCTACCCGATTGAGATGTGATCCAGTGATGTACAGCAATCGGGTGTTTTCAGTTGTTTTCTTAATCCGGTAATGGTGCCTTATATGGTAATGGCCCCACCCAATCTTCCGTTTTCACTCCCTTGCCTCAAAACTTGCTTTCCTGACTCCTTCTACCGATCCTTAAACATGTCGCCCTTGCTTTTCATCTTTCACCGCAATCAATCATCTGCAGACTTGCCATAAGGCTAGCTGGAAGCCCCCTTGACCACTGTAAAGCCATGAAGTCCACATGATGATTGTTGTGAGGACATTCAACGGGAGTTCTCGGTTTCAATGGTATGCTGCTTTCCATCCCTTTTTCATTCATTTCCCAACCCATCCGCATTTTTAGGATTTTTTTTCCATCCGACAAACACATGTATACGTTCATCTGCCACTTTCCATGTGTTTCCGTTCCCGAATGAAATCCTTGCCGAGGGTTGACGTTGAGGCAAATTTGGTATCATAGGTGCATGGTAGTACCACCAAACATCATTTGGATGATTTCTCAGTGTGCTTGCTCCAGTTTCCTCGTGGCCCACAGCCAACTCGAACATATGACTAATGTGCTGCTCCCCGTTCCCCACCTCTCGATGTTTCATTGTACATACATGAAAACTATTGTTCATGTTTCATATACATGCTTATTACGCATTCCCTCCTCACATCTTCTCCCCCAAACAACTTAAGTATGAACGCTTTTGAGAGAATAAGCCCCAACAACAAGCGTCTCCATCAGTACCATTCAACACCATCTAACCCTGTTCATATTGCCTTCAGTACATCATGCAAGAGCCTATCCCATCCCCTTCTGTCGAGATCCTCACCCTCCTGCAAGAAAATCACATTCAGCTCGCTATCGATGCCATCACCACAGCCGGCTACAAACCGAATGGCAATCAGCAACTCTCAACTCACAAGGCGGCTGGTCTATACCAAGTACCTCACAGCACTCTCAGTGATCGTATGAAGGGCCTTCGTACACGTGCAGAGGTGCACATCGACCAACAAAAGCTCTTGCCTGCTGAAGAAGAGGTTCTTGTGAAGTGGGCAAAGGTGCTGGGTTGTCGGGGAGTACCTTTAACCCATTCCACCCTTACTACATATGCGGCTGAAATCCTGGGAAAGCCAATTGGTGAGTCGTGGGCTAAGAGATTCCTTGCTAGACATGTTGATCTCAAAGTCAAGGTGACGATGAGTCTTGAGAAGTGTCGTGCAAAGGCTCTCAATCCAGTGGCCATTGCAGGGTTCTATGATGTTTTGGAAGCAGCAGTGGAGGAGTTTGGTATCAAGCCGGAGCATACTTGGAATATGGATGAGAAGGGTGTGCAGTTGGGGATAGGTGCGAAGGTTACCACAATTATTGATCGGGATCAGAGTACTGTGTATTCTGTTGAGGACGGCAACCGTGAGCTTGTCACGATCATTGAAGCAGTCTGTGCTAACGGAACGGCACTTATTCCCTCGGTCATTTTTCAGGGGGTGCGTCGCAATCTCGAATGGGGTAGGCTGGAGAAGAATCCATCGTCTGTTAGGTGCAGCACAATCTGGCTATACCAATCACACTCCATAACAGCTGTTCGTCTAGTGTTTCTGTCTCCCCAAAGGGATGGACTGACCAGGAGCTTGGTTTGAAATGGCTAGAGTGGGACTTCGAGCCAAATACCAGACCTGAGACACCACAAGAGTATTGTCTTCTCATTCTTGATGGACACAACTCGCATTGTACCTACCCCTTCATTAAGTTTGCTGCTGAACATCGTATTATCATCATTTGTCTTCCCTTCCATACCACACATGCCTTACAGCCATGCAATGTTGGTGTTTTCGGCCCACTTGCCCATGCATGGAAGTCCCAAGTCACGCAGGCATCACAGAACAATATCGCAATCACAAAAGACAATCTGTTACTCTACTACCACAAAGCTTGGACAATCGCTCTGAAATCCACGACCATCAAATCAGCCTTCAGAAAGACAGGAATCTACCCCTTCGATTGTAACACTATCCCACTATCAGCCTTTGAGCCAGCCAAGAACACGACTACTCAGGCTGCACAACCACTACCAGCTCAGCTACCCTCGATTCTCGTTCCAACACCGGATCCTTCCCCAGTGACCTCAGCGGCAGCCACACTGGCACAAACACCAGATGCGACACCAGCCACATCAGCTGCTCCATCCTCCCTCAGTCTTGATCTTGACATAGACCCAAATGGCACAGACCCCACACCCCCTGCAGCAGACAGCGCTGGTGCAGCGGAAGAGCCTAAGACAACGCAACGGTACCATATCGAAGTGCCACCACCAGTTCTCCACTCAGCATCACGACGCGCACTATGGGAAGAGAATGCTATGTTACGAGACATCATCACGTGAGTCGCAATGGTGCTAGAGCAAGACCATGCCCAAATGAAGTTGATGGACCTAGAGAACGAGCGGTTACGTCAGAAGGCTTTTGGTAAAGATCAGCGGAAGGCGAGGAAGAAACTCACCTCAGGCCAGGCACGTCATATGACTGCACCTGACATGATGGACTTGCTTGCTCGACAGACCTGGGAAACAGCAATGGGGGATGTATTCAAAGAAGCATCAGAATGGTTCAAGGTCCAACGAAAGATGATCGATGATTACCATAAAGGGATCGCAGCTGAAAAGAAGGCTGCAGAGAAGGCGCGGAAGGCTGTGGCACGTCAGGCAAAGAAAGCGGAAGCAGATGCAGAAAGGGCCAGGGTACAGGCTGAGCGTGGACATGGACGAGGTGGCCGTGGCCGTGGACATGGTGAACGTGGACGCAGACGTGGTGGCCGTGGACATGGTACAGGCCAAGACTGTGATGGTACTAGGGCAACAAACCAGGGCTTTGACAACAATTCTGAAGGAGATTCAGAGTCTGATTCAACTCCGACAGATTACGAGAACATACCAGCAGTTGGAACGGCCACCACACAACCCGAACATCATCTACCATGTGCATGCCGGGCCAGGGCATCTAGATTTTTGGCAAACGACAATGAGGAAGAGGATGTTGAACCTGAAGTTGCTTGTCCACGGCTGAAACCTCGTCCAATCCGAAAACAGCCAGTGCCAGCACCACAAGCACCCTCTTTCGATCATGATACCAACATCCAATTACCAGAGGACACCGGTACACCACAGGAATGCGAGACACATGTGGGAGGGGAAATTGCGCCGGTTGGGACTGAGGAACAGGTTGCGGAAACCTCGACTCATCCAGATGAACCATCTCAGACACTATCATCAAAGGATGGTCTTGCTGCTACTCAAAGTGGAAGGACTCATTCTGCAAATGTTGAGGTATATCCCTCAAAGTCTGTTTTGGGTGGTGAACCAGTCGTTGAGCCAGCAGGTGACGAGAATGGGGCAGAGAGTGGGCTGCCAGTGAGGCGCAGCAGAAGACTTGTTATGAAGGGAAAATAGGTTATAATGTTGCTTTCTAGGTAGATTAGGCTTATAACTATACGTACAAATGCATTTTGGGGTTGAGAGACTGCATGTGCTGTCTTGAGCAAACGACGATAGAGACGCGCGTCGTCTGGGCATAAGTTCCCACAGCCGGCCGAGTTCCCAGGTTTGCTCAATTTGGTACCCGCCGCCATAAAATATTCACAGCAGATGAAGCACTGCATCTAAAAATACAGAACCGATAACAACTCGTTCTCAACATCCTAGCCAACACTCGAACAAAGTCTACAGGCCATTAAGTACTCGTATCCACGCTCTCAATGTCGGGCACCCTGAGGTGGCCAAGTACCTGACCTTTGATAGTAATATCCTATCTGATCATGTGCATAGCCAAAAAATCATGTGACATTATTTAATAAGTAAATTTCATTATATACTCTAGTGACTCATTGGAACAGTTTTGTTGCACTGATTTTTTGAGTATAAATTAGTACTTGGTATAGCCACCTTTTGTTTTAACTACTGCAGCAAGTCTTTTAGGCATGCTTTCAATCAATTTCTGACACTCCTCCTCTGGTATCTTCTCCCATTCCACCTGTACTCTCTCCCAAAGCTCTGTAACACTATTGGCTGGTTCCTTATACTCCCCAAGCTTCTTTTTGAGATGATGCCAGAGATGTTCTATAGGATTGAGGTCAGGAGACTGTGCAGGCCACTTGAGGACAGTAATATCATTGTCTTCAAACCACTTCTTGGCCTTTTTGCTGGTATGTTTGGGGTCATTGTTCTGCTGAAATACCATATCATCAGTAGTTTTACCCCAAAGCTCCGGTGTTTGCTGAAGCTCATCATCCATAATGCTGACATAAAGTTCAGCATCCATCTTTCCTTCAATTCTAATAGCATATCCAACCCCATCCCATCCCATGCATCCCCACAACATCAAATTTCCTCCTCCAAACTTCACTATTCTCTCAACAAGCCTATCGCTCAGACCTTCATCACTATCTTTCCACACATATTTTCTTCCATCTGATCCCAAACGATTAATTTTAGTCTCATCTGACCATATGACCCTTTTCCAATCCTCAAGTGTCCACTCTGCATGCCGCTCAGCAAACTCCAATCGTGCGCGTTGGTGATGAGGTTTGAGTAGTAGATGTTTCTTCTTGACTATAGATTTTATGTCATGTGATTTAAGATGTCAATGAAGGGTTTGGGAGGAGAAAGGGGTGCTGGTGATATCCTGAAGTGTTTGTGCAGCTTCAGTAGCATTATTAACCTTTCCCATGGAAATAATCCAATATGCATAGTCAACATCAGCAGTAGTAAGCTTCATAGGATGACCACCAAATGATTTCTGAAGCTCAGGTCGGTGCTCAGAGTGAGTATGGCTGATGGTAGCAATACCATGACTAGTTTGATATGAGATTTCTTGGACAGAAAGGCCAGAATCAAGCAAATTGAGAATGCGGAGTATTTGAGTGGATGATAGCTTCTGCATAATAAATTGGGGGGTAAGAATGAAGTTGCAAGAGATCCAGTCTCCTTAAATATATTGTATCACATGATATTGTTTACTTCTGTTTGTAATAATCAACAAAGTCATGTGATTTGCATAAATTCTATACTCAAAAATCAGTGCAACAAAACCGTTCCAATGAGTCACTAGAGTATATGATGGGATTTACTTATTAAATAATGTCACATGATTTTGTGGCTATGCAGGTGATCAGATAGGATGTTAAGGTATATTCCATAATTTTCTCAGATTTTATGACAATTTATTTCATTTTATTCAAGTACACTTGTTAAAAGTTTGAAAACATTGGAACGGTTTTGTTGGCCACTGTATCATTGGAAGAACAGGTGGCGATCTTTTTCTATGCATGTGTTACTGGTCTTACTGTTCGCCACCTTGGTGAGCGGTTTCAGAGATTAAATAAAACTATCTCAAAGTAAGTTAATCAATTATTTCCTATACTTTTGACTTAGATCAGTTATGCAGATACTTCCAAAAAATGACACAAATCTTTGCCTGTGCCCCATTCTACTCCAAATTAGTCAAGCAATTGACTCCAAATGACCACCCTTCTCTCCTCCTTCTCAGAAATCCCAAACTACAATTTTTCGCAAGGGCACTTGGTGCCATCGATGGAAGCTACATCATTCTTGCACCTCCTTTCTTCATATGTGATGCCTGTCACAATCAGAAAGGTTTTTTCTCCCAAAATTGCTTATTTTGTTGTTCATTCGATCTCCTCTTCACATATGCACTCACTGGGTGGGGGGGATCAGCTGCTGATGCAAGAGTCTATTCAATTGGATTTGGAGATACCCGATGGATGGTATCTGCTTGCTAATGCAGGATTTCCACACTGCAAGGAACTGTTGGTTCCTTACTGTGGTGTCTGATATCGTTAAGGTGTGACTCAGGTAACCCCTGGGTATATTTTCACATACCTGTACCCGTACCTGTGAACACCGCACCCGTTACAGTTACAGGTGCGGTGTTATCGTGGGTACGTAGGTGTTTGCGAAAAAACCCATGGTGACTCGTGGTGACTCACAGGCTTTCGGGGGTCATAGCATTATTTAACATTATTTTAACTAATAACTAATCTAATTACATTTATATACAACTGAGAAACCCCTCCAGTCTTTCAAATGATGGAGGGGGTCCTACTGGTTATGAGGCATCACCCCCACTCATGTATGCGAGCGAGAGGGGGTGGTGGCCGTTATCATCAAGTGAAAAGAACAATGAACCACCCCCACCTCGTGTTTGCAGGCAAGAAGGGGTGGTGGTGGTTGTCATGAGCGAAAAGAATAAGTAACCACCCCCACCTCGCGTATGCGACCGAGAGGGGTGGTGGTGGTGACGTGGTGGGTGCAGTGAGCAAAACTAACAAAGAACCACCCCCAACTTGCGATTGCGAGCGAGATGGGGTGGTGGTGGTGACGTGGCAGGCATCGCAAGCCTGGGAGGGGTTGGGTGGTGACGTGGTGGGTGTCACAAGCCTGGGAGGGGTTGGGTGGTGACGTGGTGGGTGTCACAAGTGAAAAGAATGGAGAACCACCCCCCCAACTCACAATTGTGAGCGAGATGGGCTGGTGGCAGTGACATGGCAGCTGTTGCGAGCAAAGAGAACCAAGAAACACCCCCACCTCACATTTGTAAGCAAGAGGGTGGTTATGATGACATGGCGGCTGTCTCAAGCAAAATGAACCAAGAGCCACCCCCACATCACGTTTGCAAGCGAGGGGGTGGTCATGTTTTGAATGAGGGAGGGAGGAGGTTGGTTGTTGCTGTTTTTGTCGCCTAGAGGGGAACAGAGAGTGGTGGTGGTGCTGTAGAGGTGTAGACAAACCCTCCGTCTCACTCTTGGGGCAAGGGAGGGGGTTGTTGTTGTTGTTGTTGTTGCCTAGAGGTGGCCATCGTCATCCATTGTTGTCGCCCAGAGGTGGTCGTTGTTGTGTGCTGTTGCTGAGAGATGGCCGTTGTTGCCTCCAGATTTGGCCGTTGTTGCCTAACATTATCGCCCAGAGGTGGCCGTACGAGGGAGAGAGGTGGTGATGGTGGTTGCATGAGGTGAGAACTTGTTGATGTCGCTCAACAAAGTCAGCATATGACTGCTGACTAAACCTGTAAACCTGTGGAAACTGAGGGTACGGTATTTGCTCAGGTATAAAAAGCCAAACCTGTACCCATAAGCGGAAGCACACAGTGTTACCCGTACCCGAGTCATGCCTTAGATATCATTTACAAGAATGGGGAAGGGCCAGTGTGCAGTAATGTAATTTTTATTATCACTTACTATGAAATGCTGATTGCATATACATACAGGCCATGCAACCCCCAAGAACTTTTTAACTTGTGGCATGCACATGCTCAAAATGCCATTGAAAGGATTTTTGGCATGCTCAAGCGCCATTTCCATATACTTCTTCTTGGACCTGAATATCAATACTCTGTTCAGGCCCAGATTCCTGCTGCTCTCTGTGCCATCCACAATTTCATTTGCATTCATAATCCTGGTGAAGAGGGCCCAGGGATCAGTAGAGCTGAAGAGCAATATAATTGACAGGCTTATGCTGGCAATGATGTTATGTATAGCATCAGATTTCAAGAGAGCACCAACAATGCAGTTGTAGCAAGACATGACAAAATTGCTGCAGAAATGTGGACAAGCTACCAGGAGATCTTGCAGTCAAGGGAAGGAGAAGATGATACAGAATTTGAGTCAGATACAGAGAGTGATGGTACTGAATACAATGTCGAGTAGATATGATATGTACATTACAATACTATCATTTTGGTTTGTATCAGTTGAACACATGATGCCAACAAAATTCGAAGTGTGGGCTCATCTAGACCCAGTAGACCAGCTGCTGCAGTAGGGTTTCGACTGTAATAATTAACCAACAAGCCCTTATCATCATCCTTTAAAAAACTGGCCTTTGCAATGAGAGCTATCGCCCACTGAATGATGACAACATCTGACTGACCCAGCAACTGATTCAATGACGTAGTCAGGCCATGAACAGCACCAGTAATCCCCACAAATGCAGAAAGGGTTGCAGATACTTTTGCTGATGAATCAGGAGGATGTTTTGATGGGTGATCATCAGCTGCTTGTCGTTTGCGCTTGCCTGATGATGCAGATGTTCCAGTCTGGCCTGAAGCTGATGGATGGAGGGATGGGGAGGCTGATGGAGTTTCTCGTGAAGATAATGGGGTTAGATTTGGATCAACATCCATTAGTCTTCAAAGGTCCAGTTGGGTTGCAGCTGTAGACCATATTTGGAGCAACTGCAACTGCAACCAATTGCCAACTAAGGCAATTGTCAACAACTGCAACTACAACTGGTCACAACCAGTTGCAAGCAGTTGCAACCAGAATTCAGTTGTAACTAGTTGCTGCTGGTTACAACCAGTTATAACTAGCACTTTCAGGTGTAGAAAATGAATTGTCATGTATTTGTGCTTTGTAATGTATAAAAACAATCAAAGATAAGATAAATTATGAATAAAATACTTGTTTTGATCATAACTTGCTTATTTCTTGACCATTTTTGATAATTTTAGGCTTATTTTGATAGGAAAACATGCATAATTATGCTACTGCACAGCCACAGGTTGCAACCGGTTGCGACCAGTTGTACAACTGCAGTTGTTCATTATGAAAACCCAGCAACTGCAACCAAATTTCTGGTCTTTTCTAGTTGGATTCAGTTGGGTTGCAGTTTTTTTTTGGTTGCTACAACTGGACATTCAAAGACTAACATCCATGGTAGTTGCTGATGAAGTAAGTTGATGAGGTGGGGGAAAGGTTTCAGAATGAGCAGGCAGCAGCAGACGGCTGGGGGCTGCAGCAGATTGTGGACTACAAGCAGATAATGGAGGGGCATGATGAGTGATAGAAGTGGCTACGAGGGGGCAGCAGTGGTCCAGGAGTAAGAATAGATGATGGTAGACCAGAAATATCAGAGGCAAGGGAGTCAGTGAATGCAGAAGTTGACAATAATTCACAAAACGCAGCATTGGTGGACACAACACTGGCCAGCCCTGACTGTGATCGGCCAGTGATTCCCACAATCATGCTTCTGAGAGACTGTGGATCTTCCTGCTCATCTTGGTCAGGGTGAGAAGGAGGCAAGAGCATTGATCTTGTCCCCCAATGAGCAAGACAGCCTGTTGTTGTAGAGTCACCTGTAATTTCTTTGACTTTATCATAGTGCTTGAAGGTCTTCCCATGCAGGCTCTGGGGGGGGGGGGGGGTCATTATTGATCATTTGTGCTAGCTACATGGTGTACCATTTTATGGTTCATTGTTTTGATGTGATCATTGAACAGCTTTTCTTTGCCAATGTCAAGAATCAGTGACGAGGGGCCACCAATCAAACTTCACCCTGATTTCTTGTTAAAGTTGTCCATGGCTGAGATCGTACTCTTCAACTGTACATTTATCAGATAAATGAAAAGGTTTTAACATAGATAATACTCACTGCACCAAATTTACTCTTGAGCACACTGATGCTTTGCAAGCTCTTATATCTGGTCTTGAGATGTCTTGATAGTCCTTTCCAGATTGTCACCTTGAACTTTTCCCACCACTAGACTGACTCTGATGTTCATACAGAAAGTCAACGACATCATTGACCTCAGCTTCAGACCAAGGTTTCCCAGATTTTGATGAGGTTGTGACTTCGCCTGGTTGTGGGTCTGCAATAGCCTGCAGATCATCCATGATAAGGTCAAACATGGAATTAGATTTTTCTCTTTCTTTATTCCAGTTGGAACTCCTTTGATCTTCTCTTGAGTATTCTTTAACTTCTTCATTTATAACAGGTAACTCTTCTGTTAGTTTTTATATTTTAAAATAAAACCCATCATTAACTAGAAGAAATAGGGGTTTTATTAGATATGAAATATTAATTAAGTTCATGATGAAGTTGTGGATCAATGAAGTAGTTAATTGATGATGAGCCATGGTGCGACTCATGTGAGGAGGAAGACCAATTCCAACTCCAAAGAGTGATGGATGTGTTCAGATGTTAGACAGTTATGTCTCAGCTACCTACGGAGTGCACTTTATATACTTGTCTTGCTACATATATTAGTAATAGTCACGTAACATGCTCAACTTGTGCACCTCAACAATCCCCTTCAAGTCAATGGTTGTGTCCTGTAAGTGTGTGGATAGAAACTATGGGTGTGTTAAAAAACCTCCTGGAAGGGTAGAGAAAAGCTACCACTTTATCAATGTTTCTTCCCAAGTCGACATTATTCCCATCTTGGCGACATGCTTTTGATGTTTAAAGTGATATAGAGCCTTCATAAGTACGTCAGCTGTTTGTTCAGAATCTTGGCAAGATTCAATTTTGATGATGCCATTGCCAATAGCATCTTGTACTCTGTGGTATCAAATGGCGATATGTTTAGCACAGTTGTGGAATTGAGGATTCCATGCCATTGAAATAGATCCATTATTATTGCCTTTGATCATAGTTGGCATTTTCTGTGCAAATCCCAGTTCTTTGTATAAGTCTCTCAGCCAATATGCCTCACATGCAGCTTCAGATAAAGTGTCGTATTCAACTTCTGTTGTCGAAAGAGCAGTAAATGTCTATTTCTTAGAACACCATGTTATAGCTCCCCCTGCTGCGATGAAGACATATCCTGCCATAGACTTGTAATCATCTGTATTGGCATAGGCAGCATCAGCAAAACCGTGAAAGAAATCATGAAATAAGTTGGTATTGTCAGAATGGTCTTGAGGAGAGTTGGAAGAACGAATTTGTATGCGAGTGCCTCACCTACAGAATGGGAAGCTTGCTTTATCCCAGTTTTTCACTCAATGCTTATTAGAGTACATATTTTTTCATTAAATACATATTTCCTAAGATCCATCCCATGCATATTTAGGGTAAAACATAATGCTTCTTGCCTTGTATTATTCTCTCTCAACATCTTCATTGACTTTGTTTCTTCCCCATGCTGTAGGTATTGCATTCCAAAGGGGACATGAAAGGCCAGTCCCTTCAATTTTTTGACCTGGGAAATTGCAACAAATGACAGCCCAGATGAAAAGTCCTTCAGTCCAAGGTGAATCACAGCATATTCTAAGATGAGGCCCTGACTCTTGTGTATGGTGATTGCCTATGCTAAAGTCAGCAGAAGCTGTTCACAAAAAAGCTGGTTTCCAGATTGATCTTCCCATTGGGCAATGACTGGGGAGATAGGAACTCATGATGGATCATCCCCATGCTAGCTGTGTGTCTGAGGACCTGGTATATTTATTAGACAGTGTTTAAATGTAGAGAGAGATACACTTACCAGAATAACCTGGGCATTCTACAAATACAACTGCAGGAAGTTTGTGGGTCTTTGAATCATCTTGAGGCTGATACCAGATTTTTTTCACAACACTTATTGCTCTATTCCACAGCGAGGTACAAGCGAAGGATTAGAGTGGTGTCTTTGCCAACCAAAACATCGGTCACATGGTCACAATGTCACACATCCTGGTTTCTCTACAACCACCACCTCACCATGAGACACACAACATCTCAGCCACATTTTCCTCAAACTCCTTGTTTTACAGGTCTTCTTTTCACTCACCCTCCACTCCCAAAGATTTTATTTCATATAGTATTTTGTTCAATTGCACAACCTGGTAGCTTTCCTCTACTGTTTCAAGTTTTTTTTTCCCATTGGGTTTTACAGAACAGAGAGGTTTTGATGCACCCAGGCTCTGTTGCCTTTTACTATATTTTTCCCTACATTCTTTTTCTTCTCTGGCTTGGTATATTTTTCTGGTATTTTCCCACCCACCACACCACTAGTTTGCCCTCCCTCCCTGTCGTGCCTCACCTCAGACCTTCTTTTACTATCAGGGAGGTGTTCCAAGTCGGGAGGCCACCCTGGCCTTCACCCAACTAGCTTACTTCACAATCTCTTTTCCTCTCTTCCAATGATCTATTCATAAATTAATATGCCTCTCATATTCACAGTACATGTTGACCTTAAATGGAGGACAGGCAAAGACCTGACATCTGTTGACAAGTCCTGAATAGAATTTAGAAACCAGTTTGAGGACAACACAGACACAGTACCTTTTTGACGTCCAGAGGTTACAAGCGACCATTACATGTGCACCCTCAGCCAGTAAAATCATAGGCTCCAGTCCATCAGCATCATGATCTTCATCTGAAGCCTTTTTGGCAGCAGGACTGTTATGTTTAGCCTGACATCAAACCACAGGCCTTCCAGGTCCTCCTAGACATCAGGTATTGCACTCATGCATGGCAGCTTGAGCAGGTAAAAGGTGCAAAACCTCATTAAACTGTGTGTGATCCTCTGGTGTAAGATTGTGCCAGAATCAGGTGGAAAACAGTTTGTAGTCATCTGAAGATGTTGAGTATGTGCAAAGCCATAGCAGAGCATCTTGAAACTTGATCTGCTCAGGATCTTTAATGCATTGTTGAAAGGATTCAAAGACTCAGCACCTTAAGGTTTTGCTCAAATTCAATGTCAGTTGGCAAGCACCGTTGCACAGCTACGCTGCATATGTCAATCTCATGCTTCAATTCTCACGGGGGCTTCAAAAACCAAACAACTACAAAACCAGCATTGCTTACCAATCATCTGCATTTTGGGTCAGTAGCAAAACAAAGGGGAGCAAGCTCCCCAATAAGTAATTCCGTAGGATTTAGTGCCTTTTAGATATCATAAGATTTGTTTATGTATGGTGATGTGTTGTATAGTGGGATTAGCAGTGTATGTGGCAAGATGATTGACAGCGAAAGCAATATCAGGTCGTATAGCATTAGCTAGGAATTGTAATTCACCCAAGAGTTGTGCAAAGTAATTACTTTAGCTTCCTTCATTACCTTTAGAATTCAGCAGAATTTTGACATTAGGATCCATAGGCGTAGAGATGGGGTTGCTGTAGGTCATGCCTTCACAATCGAGAATAGATTCTATATAACATTGCTGGGAAATGGTAATGGAGTTTTCTATACGAGATATTTTAATGCTTATTATTTTTGTTGGCTCTCCCATGTCTGTAACTTCCCATGAGGATTTAATTTCATCCTTCATTTCCTGCATAAGTTCATCACTTGAGGCAAATAGAAGGAGATTGTCAACCCAGACTATAATGATGGAAATGTTATTGCCATTATGCCATATGTAAGCACAGGGATTGGAGTAAAGTCATTTATAACTGAAATTCTTGAGCTTGGTGTTCAATTCATGATTCCATTCACAACCTGACTGTTTCAAGCCATAACTGGTCTTTATGAGTTCACAAATGTGACCAGTATTATTGTTGAAGCCCTCTGGTTGCTTCATATATATCTTCTCCTTCAGAATGCCATTCAGGTAAGTACCCTCGATGTCCAGCTGTTGCATCTTGAGTTGTTTCATCACCATTAAGGCTAGAATTGCACAGACTGTCTCCATGTGTACAATTGCACTTTGTATTTGATGAGTTGTCTAAGTTTATTATGTTTTTTGATATAGACCCATTTATTCACAATAGGTACCATATTGGAAGGAGAATTGATGAGTTTCCAAGTTCCCATTTCCAGGTGTTGATTGTACTCTATGCGCATAGTATGCTCCCACTCCGGCCAGTCAAATGAAGCCTTGGCTTCCTTGAGACTATTATGCTCATCTCCTGCAATGATAGCATATATTTTGTTATCATTAGGAGTGATTATGAGATTTCCTTGTTTGTCCAATTTATCCAGAAAGGGATCATTTAGTAATTGATAGTCGACTTGTTTCCCTCTAGTTTCCTGTGGTTTAAAAGGCTTGTCCTTGGCTTTGCATTTCCCTTTTCCCTGTTCACTTTGAGGTAACTGCATGAGTACCATATTCTCCCCTTTATGCATTGGGTCAATTTGGATGTCGTTGGTTAATAGAGGAGTTAGTGTTCCCAGGTTTAGTCAGGTTCAGTTTTTACCCCAAATTTGCTACTGATCTGACCTGACTGCATTTTGGCTGTATATCTGACCTGATTGAACCTGACTTGTTGATTTTTTATGAATCTTGGCCTGACCCTGACTGCAGTCAGGTCATCAAGCAGTCAAGTTTAGTCAGGTTCCAGTTTTTTCCAGTCACTCTGACCTGACCTCAGATCACTAGGAGGAGTAGTGGTGTGGGAAAGGAAATGGTAGTTTTGCAAGGATAAACTTTTGTGGGTGTCTGCATTATAGTAAGTGTTACAATTTTTCTATTCTTGTTATTTTGATCGCTATCTATCAGGCTCACCATATTCACTCATTCTGACTTGTCTTGACTCATGTACAGCCTTGCGACTCATACTTACACTCTTTGACTCGCAGAGCTATGTAGCTGACTGATTTGTTTCAAGGATTGCATAGCCATAACTTATAGTATAAAAGCAGTAGTATAATCGGTCAAAGCCCCCCAGCTTGACCTAGGCAATATAATGCTTATACTCGAATCTCACTCAACTTAGTTGTGACTAAAGTCCTCGCTCAATCTCGAACACGGAAAGCCTCTGTTGTTCATCAGACTTAGATAACGCATAAAAGTCTCACGCATTGATCCATTGATTGATTAGACTTAGATCCGAGTTATAGGCTATCGCCCTTAACAGTAAGGTAGAGCAAATCCATGCCCATCCAATGTTCAGGGTCTGTGACTGATGTGTGATGGGTGGGTTAGCAGAGGCATGTGAGAACTGCAGTCGGACACACGATCTCTCTCGCACATTGACACTGATGAATGGCTACAATATTTGCAGAATAAATTTAATGATAGAGACACAAGATGTTTTCTAAACAAGTGTAGCATAGATTTTTAGAATATAGGATTACAATCTGAGGTGCAGGTGTAGTTCTTTGCTTCTTCTTCTTCTTCTTCCTTGAGAAGTTTCCTAGATTGAGGAGGTTTGTGAGCTTTGTTTTGTTAATCTAGGCATTGGAATATTGATGTGCCAGTGCCAGTGAGTAAGGCATGGCATGGGTAACCCCTGGGTATATTTTGTTGTACCTGTACCCATACCCGCAAACACCATACCCCTGCAGGTACGGGTACGGTGTTTATCGCGGGTTTGTGGGGGTTACCCAAAAATCCATGGATTTGCTCGGAACCCACAGTTATCATGCAGGTTTTGAGAGATAAGTGATAAATTTACTTATTATATAGCCATTTTATATCTAGATACAACTAAATAATATAAAGAAAACCCCCCCCGCTGGTGTTTGACACAACGGGGGGTGTTGGTAAGGAGTATGAAATGAAAACAAACCCCCCACTCACATTTGACATGATGGGGGGTTCTTGGTGGCCAGTAATAGATGAAACAAGACCCCTCCTCGCGTTTGAGGCGATGAAGGGGCGGGTGGCTGCTGGTGGAGGAGAGGAGTCCCCTCTTCGCATTTGGGGCAATGGAGGGGCAGTAGTGGTTGGTGGTGGACGAGACGAGTCCCCTCCTCGTGTTTGGGGCAACGGAGGTGGTGGTTGGTGGTAGATGAGAGGAGTCCCCTCCTCACATTTGGGGTGACAGAGGGGTGGTGGTGGTTGGTGGTAGACGAGATGAGTCCCCTCCTCGTGTTTGGGGCAATGGAGGGGTGGTGGTTGGTGGTAGACGAGACGAGTCCCCTCCTCGTGTTTGGGGCGATGGAGGGGCAGTGGTGGCTGCTGGCGGATGAGAGAAGTCCCCTTCTCGCATTTGGGGCGAAGGAGGGGTGGTGGTGGTTGGCGATAGATGAGAGGAGTCCCCTCCTCACGTTTGGGGCAACAGAGGGGTGGTGGTGGTTGGTGGTAGATGAGATGAGTCCCCTTCTCGCATTTGGGGTAATGGAGGGGTGGTGGTGGTTGGTGGTGGACGAGACGAGTCCCCTTGCGTTTGAGGCAATGGGAAGTGGTGGTGGTGGCCGTCTCGTCATCATCTTCGTCATCATCTCCGGCGTTCTCTTTGTTGTCATCCTCGCAGACCTCACCCTTGTTGTCGTCATCGTCTGCCATACTGGTCATGCCTGTCTTCGTTGTCTCTTATGATAACACTATTAGAACCTAAAAATCAAATAAAAACATTAGTTAGAAAATAACAAGAACGAAAGATACCTAGGGCCCAAACAACATCTATTGTCATTTGGGCCCATCTCCTAGTTGATGCGGCCATTGGTGGTGGTGGTATTAGATTGTCCCTGTAGTTTGAAATGAGCGTCGTGAGTAAATCAACAAGGTCAGATGATCACCCACCTGACTGGCATTCCATACCTGCACATACCCGTACCCGTACCTGTGCGTACCCATGACCGGAAACACACGGTGTTACCCATACCCGTGCCATGCCTTACCAGTGAGTAGCAGAACATGATTTAATTGTATCACATGGTCATATAGTTATTTACATGAATCCATGGTGTTTATTCAATAGCAACTCTTTGGAACTGTATCTCGAAAAAGTGGAACCAACAAAATTTGTGAAACACGAAAAGAAAATTTTTGTCGGTCGTCAATTTCTTTATAAGTGCTCATAGTAATTATGGTTTCAATTTCTTGAGACTTGGGAGAGAGGGCCAATTCTGACAGTCACAAGTCCTTAATGAAATACTGCCAAATAGCTGTAAATAATGTATAATGTTTAATGATAAGTTTACCTATATCAGACTTGTCATTTGCAAGTCAAATCATAGAAATTGGATAAAATCTAAAGAATACACTATATTTAACAATAAAAATAATGCCAAACACTAGCAAACATTCTCCCAATCATTGGGGAATGATATACTTTCACATCAGTATCTAAATGAACCCAATCAGAGAAAAACTGAGGCATGATATACATATATGGTAATGTCCATATTAGGAAGTTGTCAAAAATGAAGTTTGGATAATATTGGTAGAAGCCAACACCAGAAGGATATATGGCTAGTTAACCTGGCAGAATTTCAACTCAGAACAAGTATAACTGAAGGAGTTATGAGGGTAAATTTGCTATAAGCATTTAAAATAAATATTTGTAAATAAAAAAGAGAGCCAAGTTCTTCTCTAATGGTTACTTTGGGAAAAACAGACACATGAAAACAGTCAGACACTGAATCATTTTGGCAGTTCCTGATTTGAAGAACAAGTCTTAACTTCATTAAGGCCTCATAACATGATAAGTCAATAGAAAGGGGAGTTCTTATCGGATTGACATGAATGTTAGGGTGAAAATGTTCAGAATTGAAATCTGCACATGATGGTGTGAGTGTTGTGGTCTGTCTGTGGATATTTGTCTTGGGATGATGTCCCGGAAACAATAATCCAATGATCATGCCTTGGTGATGGGACAAACAAATACAAATATTTGTAAATATTGGTGTGATAGCGTAGCCTGCATCTGTAGCTACAATCTGATATAGGTTTTATGTAAATCGGTTGAGAAATGACTGAGATATCCAAGTTTCTTCTCTAATGGTTACCGCGGGAAAAACAGATACATAAAAACAGTCAGACACTGAATCATTTTGGCAGTTCCTGGTTTGAAGAACAAGTCTTAACTTTGTTAAGGCCTCGTAATTGTCACGCAAAATCATGCCACAGCCACAAGACATTGGATGTGTATGGATTTGCTCTACCTTAGTGGACTGTCATTGTAGCCTACATAGGCACGTCATGAAGATTTAGATTGTAATTTACACTTTTCTGCCTGTCCTTGATGTAAGATCCAGATGGGTGCTCAAAATTCACAAAGGTGAGATACATTTGGCTTTTTATTAAGCCATACTTCATAAGGAGTTTTGTTGCTGAGTGGTGAAGTAAATGCTCAATTCTGGAGATAAGAAGTGTGTGCAATCACTAATTCCCAAAGGAATTCCGGCAGTCCATGAGTGTTAATCATAGCACGTGCCAGCTCAACTAGTGTACAGTTCTAGTGCTTGATGGTCCGGTTATGAGGACCGGAAAAAGACTGAGACTGAACCAAACCACAACCAATAGAACTGGACCTTTGGTCCTGGTCCTACCAGTTACAGTACCGGTTCAGTCCACGGTTCACCAATCCCTCAAGAATCAGTAAGACCACTTGAGACCAGTCATAACTGGTCTCG
>QFEU01003495.1:0-12384 GCA_003316345.1 Tricholoma terreum
GTGTAATTCCAAAGGCCCTGCTTGTTTCCTTTGATAAACCAAATGTTACATATACATAATACTACTATTTAATATACATTGCTCAACTCATATTGTTTTAATTTGCTTTGAGCGGTTCAACGCGTGTGGACGCGCATTGTTTCGACGTTCTTGCACGTGATGCGTCACAATAAAAGTAACATCACCTGACGTAGTCGAGTATGAATGAGGACTATCTTATTGTGCCACGTCAAGTTGCCGTTTGTATTCCATGAACTTGTTCTGTAGATCATCGGCAGGAAGGATCGCCTTGATACGACCGTAATTTGAGATGCTCTGATCACCAACGTTGGGACAGAGGGATGGTGCGACGTCCGTATCCTTCTTCAAGTTCCAGGATGGTACAGTGCACAGTGACGCTCATCACATCCTGACGCACTTTGAGGGAGATTCTGCCTACCGCCTATTCCAGTCTGGCCTGTGGCGTATTGCTTTCTTCGAAAAATACTCTATTCCAGGCTCCTGGTTGGCCCCTGGCTAATTATAATTTAGCAATCCTTCATTTGTCATTCGACAAGAGCGAAACAACAATGCCAATTGCCGGTTTTATCCTAGATGCTGAGAGTTGCCAAGCACTTCCCTGACTCGCCGTAATACCCAATTTTGTGCCTGATTATATCGTAGCCCATATGGGCGACGGTAGCGAGTGATGTTGGACTGAATTGGGTGAAGTGTTACTTTCTTAATATCGCCACGTTTAATTCCAATGCTTAACCACGACACCGTTTATAACCTCTTCCTCCACGCCATTCTCCGTCGCAGGTTTCAAGTCCGACTGTCCGTATGCCGCGGTTCTTCCCTTCCTCCACATCTCCATTGTAGGAGCATCTTTGTCATCGAATCGCCTAGTTATACCAACGCGCTTTAGCACCGGGCTTTCCGCAAAGGGAACAAGCTTTGTGTCGTCGTCCGCGGTACAGAAATAGAATACGCCGAGACGAGTGTGGTTTTGCTGATCTGCGGGTGGCTGGACAACCCTTCGAAAAGGAGAAAATTAGAGATGCCAAACAAATCTCGTGGCAGATAACTAATCATACCTGTGAATCGTGGCGCGGAAAAACCCACCCGATAGGAATTCCAGCGCGTCACCAGCATTGATTACCTTGGAATGATTGAATCTCAACGAGGGAGGGTTAAGAAGATGGGACCGCCATCCATACTAGTGCGTTATCGATATGCTTTACCCACTTCCACGTTCGTTCCGGTGTTAGGATTTGCAAGGCTGCAACCGGTTGGCTATAGAGGATAGTCAAAGTTCCGAAATCTTGAAGATTCATGATAAGTGAGGCTGAAGCTGGTCAAAAATTGAACGGAGTGCCTACCAGTATGACCCTTCAACCAGATATTCTTGGATTTTACTTCTTCGTCCTCGGATCGCGGATAGCTGTGAACGATGGAATGTGTTCAAGCAAAGGTGGTGGTGATCATATAGAGACACGCACTACTTCATAAACCGAACTTAGCTATACTGTCAGCATTTTGAAGTGAAAGGTTGATCCCGAATATTACCGTATGTTTCTCCAGGGGACGAATATCCATGACAGTTGACTAATGTATCTTCAGGAAGTTCCATCCCGAGCGCGAGTAGTCTATACAACACCCATCTCAAAACTGCGCCTCGATTTTGGTATGCACCTACTCACCTCAAGAGAGGGTGCAAGACATCGAAATGATTGTGCCTGGCGAAAGCAGCCACTTCCGGTAAGAAAGGCCGCAGAGGTTCGGGGTGTTCACGTTTTGTCACATCTCGATTGACTGACACAACGAATGAGATCGCATTACCGTCGGTTCGCACGATTCAATACAGCGCACTGTTGTAATGTTCCAACTGATCACGAACTCCGCCACCAACATCCTGTGTTAACGTTAATTATGAAGTAGCGACAGACTAAGGTTCATTACCCAGTATTGTCGTAATTTATATCCTTGGTACGAGCCTGTTTCTTTGATCGTTCCTGCATAAATTTGCTTTTCATCAAGCGAGAGTTGAGCAAATGGAACATCGGCAATATCAAAGATCCTCTCTGTCTGTGTTGGTGTGTAAGCGCCGCGTGCATCAAGTTCGGTAGGATGCCAGGAACCTGCTCAGGGCTATATCCATGGTTGATAACATAGAAGAACCCATGGGTCGTCATCGCATCCCGAACTTGAATTGCTAATCGTGCGCGGGCTTCTGGGACCGAAAACTGGGAGAGATCGACAATGGGAAGAGCGGCGTAATCCACTTTGCGGGTTAGTCGAGATCAGAATACTAGCCAGACGTTATGAAGTGTGTACTGGCTTACAGGCTGCCTTGGTTGGGGTGGCGGGTACGTAGTGAGGCGTAGTCAAGCCAGACATAATCTGCCAGTTTAGTTTCTGGGTGTGTGGATGAGTTACGGAAACTGGGCGAAAGTGCGGACCTCAGGCAGAACTCTATAATCACCAGGCTCTTCCTAAACGGACGACAGTGATCGTCATCAGGTCTAGAAATGATGCCATCTCCTGGAATCATTCATTCTTCATGACAGAACATTTCGAGTCCAACACACAGGCGCAAGACTCGAAGATAAAGCACCGACTTATTATGCTTACATGCACGTATGGGATTGTGGATGACGTGAGGCAAACTTGAGGTCTTGAGGCTTCACATTGCATTGCCGGTGGCTGCCACGGTCGACTCGATGCCACGCGTTCAGATTCAGGCTCGAGTACAGTTGCTCAGTTGACCTGGTGTATTGTAGGTGTAGTGGACAGGAAAAGGGACGAGACATCCAGCCGCTAAGCGGAGTATGGCTACAGCTGCGGCTTACGTCAAAAGTATGAGCATCATGATGCCATGGAAGGAGACGTGCAGGTTTGCATGGGTATGGGGATAAATATGCGGGATGTCGCGTTTCTAATCATTTGTGAGTTTGATACGACAACTTCCACAATATTCCCTACTGGTAAATCTGGATATCAGACGAGCATTGATTCCACTCCTATGTCACGGTTGCAAACTTGCATATCCTGGACCTTTTTGCGCCGATGATCCCTGATCTGGCACCAGTACTTTGCATTTTCTTCGTCTCATGTTTGCATAACAACTTGAATTTTTCAGGCTAGTCCATATGGCGTTTCATGCTGTCGTCGTACTTGACGTTGAGCCCTATTTACGACCATCAACGAGGGCTTCCATGGCGAAGTGTGTTATATGATCGTTTGCTGATTGAAACAGATACGTGCTGATCTTCACTTGGCGACTGCAGATCCTTTGCGCTGGACCCGTCTTAGAAGTGAGTTTCGGAGGCACCACCAGACGCCGATTGTTTTTAGTCACTCTCCTTGCCTCTCAATTCAGAGTTGTGATCTTCGCTTTCAAACTTAATCAGAGATGAGCGAAGCATGCAAATACGATGAAGGGTATCACGGATAACGTGTGTTTTATAGTTTATATCGGAACTCCTGTTGATCAGCGCAGACTGGAATCACTTTCTCCCTAGCTAAGTCCCTGACCCGAACTGAAGGTGGAGCCGATGTCCCCAAACTTAATGTTGGAGAAGACGACCTGGGCATTGGGAGACTGGCTCTCGAGATCGTTGGGAAGGCCAGACGAAGTCGGACAGGTACCACGAGCAACGCCGGGTTGAGTTGCACTGCCGGTGGCCGGGTAGTTGCTGTCGAGCCAGAGCAAGTTGGCAGCATGGTCGTCCCACAAGCTCAACACCAGCACCATCCCGCGTTCCATCACAGAGCCCATCTGACTCAATCCGCCTTGCTTCTGGAAGCTTGTTGGATCGCTAAATGCGGTCTTCTGAGCATCACAGAAATCCCCGGAGATGGAGTCATATGTGGTCATGCCAGAGACATTGGTCTTGGAGTTCTGAATCACTTGCCCATTCTGGAGATAGATACGACGGATCTCGCTAAGAGTACCGGTAGCGGTGTTGTCGTTGGTCAGAAATTGAGTGACGACCGTGAAGGGCTTGCTGGTGTCGACCTGCAAGCCCTTGCCGTAGAATGAAGCGTTACCCATACGGAATGAGTTGTAGTCGCAGCCGTCGGGGTCACATTGTGACCCGTATCTGTTGGTGGGACCACCACAGGCGGTACCTTCACACTTGGTCTGTTGTAGGTTTTGGCAGGGGTGGGCAGTGTAGGCTGTCGAGACCGAATTGGCCTCCAAGATGTCCATTTCACCGCAGCATGCGCCCATATTGCCGGTGCCACTATTCGGGTCGCTGCTAGATGGTACCCACCCTTCTGAGTTGCCCTGTACGTGAAAGCGACTAAGAGTGAAATTCACAGAGGTCATATAACAATGGACGTACCATGCCATCAATAAATTTGATGTCCCTGGGGCACTGTGAGTCACAGTAACCCGTTCCATACTTGGCTCCCGCTTTGTTGGTGGAGGACTTGGAAATACCACCATCAGCATCCATCCCGGAGAAGTATAGAGCTCCATTGACGCCGCAAGGCAGCTGTGAAACATCGACGTCGAAAGTAAACTCCTGGTTTAGGAGGTGGAACGTTTCGTAGTGACTGTCGTTCGCCATGAGGTAAACGCGTGAGCCGACGTTCTTCTGTTGGGTAGTCGTGACGAATTTGAGTGTGAGCGAACTACCGCTAGCCGTGATGCCATATGTCCCGGGATAGTCGGCACCTTCGAGCGCGCAATTTGTGGCGCAAGTCGTGCTATCGGGACACAAAGTGGAATCCCACATGTTGCCAGTGTAACAGTTCGTGTAGCCTGATGTGGAGTGTGTCCAACGCCAGTTTGCGTCGAGCACGATGGCACCTTCAGTCTGAGTCTGGCAGGAACCGCCCGTACACTTCTGCCAGGCAAGTGGCGGATGATTTTCTGGCTTCTGCGTGCCCACTTGCTGGGCGTGCGCAACCGCAACAAAAGAAAGAGATATGAGGGCGACTTTTGAAAACATGAGAGTGTCAAAGGACCTGAACCGGAGGAACTTGTGACGAACCTGGTGAGCACCATGTCGTTTATGTAGGTGCGCGTATTTGAAGAAAAATACCTCGCTAGGCTTAATAGTCGCTAAGACAACAGTTTGTCGGTAGAGCCGCAACTACGGCGGACGATCCAGGCGAAGTAACGTATGATTTATTCCCAAGGAAAAGACATGGCGACAGCAACCACGCGACGGAATGGGCATGAAAAAAATGCATTGGACGACACTGCTGATTTTGGCTTGTGTGATAGCGAGAAGGCAGGGATGTGAGTCTCAAGAGAAAAGTCTTGATGACAACGGATAGTGTAGTGACTGCGAAGCCTCGGATCAACTGCTTTTCTTGTGAGATCGACGAAAGAAAAGAAAAGCAAGCGCTTACCTTGTGCATGTGCTTGTGGAGTCAAGCAGCACAAAGGAACCCTGGGTGGACTTTCTTTGACAAGGCCTCCCCCCGCTAGATCAAGCGAAAGATGGGAGAGGACGATCCCTGCTGATGCCTGGCCGAGTCCGGTCTGGAACTGACACGGTGACACAGTGACATTCTAACTTGGTGTGTACCCTCAGCCTGTAGTCCCCTCTGAGATTGACGAAACACAGGTTCAGACTTCGAAGAGTATACGAGTTTCGAGTATCGTGGTGTTGCCTTCGCGCGAGGACTTCCAACCCTGAGGCCTGATCCCAGATTTCAAGGCATCAATGAAATTTTACATGGCTATAAACTTAAAACAGGCGATATCGGCATGGTCCCAATAGCGCCCAGGGAATGTATCAACCATGTGCTCAGGGACGCTGGAATCTCGTCACAGTCTACACTAGCCGCCTGATCCAGCACAATGCGATCTCTCCTTTCCGGTTGCTTGTGTTGCTTTTTATTCTGTGGGAATGGCGCACAGGCGGCAGTGAGTTATGCAAATGTTTTCGTGGACCCCAATTTTATTGTCGCACGTCAATTCGCAAACAATACCCTGGCAGCGCAGCAGACAATCATAAACTGGGCTCAGGAGTTGGCTGGTCAAGGACCGTGGAGTGCGTTCAGTTTGCGGTTTTTTTGTGTCATTGAAATGTGAAACCAGTTGATAGCTGTAATGAGCAAGAATGTTACACCACCATCAGGCGACAAACACGATTATATGAGCTGGGCACCTTAGTACGCAATTCTCCTTTTCACCAGGATACTTACTCATCTTTTGGTCGCTCTTGACAGCTCCTGGCCTGATTGTTCGAAAGTAGGGAACACAACGACATTACCTCCTGAAGAAGGTCAGCTGCCCCATATTCAAAAGGGGCACAGAACGCGCTCACAATGAAACTACAGTCTGGACAATATGTCCTTACGTTACTCAGGATGGGCAATTCAACCCAGATCGCCTACTAATCAATGACGTCGGAGGCTTTTATACACTTTCAGACGCAGTTCTTTATAATTCAATCGCGTATGCATTTGATGACAAGCCTTCCGACCAGTTCTCTCAGGCCGCAGGTTTGTTCCGCTCGCTTGTTGGGGTGCATCACGGCTAGACGCCTACCTTCTCACGTTCTCTACTCCTTTTCAGTGTCTTTCATTAAGACATGGTTCCTCAATGACGATACGAAGATGAACCCTAATCTGAATTACGCGCAAATGCAGAGAGGGCCTAATGGTCAAATTGGATCACATACCGGTCTACTGCGAGTGAATCTGTCTTCAATCAGTCCAATAACTCTACTCATGCTGAATGGTGTGCAGAGATCTTAAGGGCATGGCAAAAATTGCCACTGGCATACTAATTTTCCGGAAGACTAAATGCACTGACTGGACGTCAAATCTCGATGATCAGTTGAACGCTTGGATACAACAGTACACTACCTGGGCTGAGACGGCTAAGATTGCACTCCAGGAAGCTTCGTCTACCAAGTCCGTATCAAATCATTGTCCCTCGATAGACAACTGACGAACACTTCATATAGCAATCATGGTTCCTTCTATTACAATCAACTTGCGTCGCTCAAGCTCCTGTTAAATGACGTTGATGGTGCACGAAACGTCACAAACACCTACTTCGACACCATGTACAAGGAACAGATCAATGCCAAAGGCGAGCAGGTAAGGATAGACAATGCTCGAGGCGTAAATTCCCATGTTCACCGTCAAACAGCCTCTTGAGGCAAGCCGGACTCACCCATACCACTATCGCGCATACAATCTTGCTGCAATGATTGTGAGTTGTTTGTCCTACCTGTTATAATTTGCGAATTCAACTTGTTTTCTTTTGGAAGACCAACGCTCGTATTGCCGCGTATACAGGGGAAACCAGTGTCTGGAATAGGACTACAACACAAGGGGCCACCATCCAGACTGCGCTCGACTTCGCGATGACGATCCCAGCTTCAAAGAGCGACGAAGAAGATGGAGAGCTCTATTCTATCGTTTCCGACGTTGCGGCGATCTATGGTGATCCGCAAGGAAAATATGTCGCATATCTAAAATCCGGAAAACCAACCTACGCTACCGATGCGTCCTTTTTGTGGGATCAACCTCTACCCGGAGGGGAGAAGGAAAGTGATGAAATCGGGAAGAACGCGACTTCTGGTGGTGGTACCGTTACAACAAATAATGCGTTATCTGGTAACGTGGCGATAAGCTCTCAAAGCTTGTTCAGTATCATGGTAACTGTGTCACTATTGCTGTAGTCGGGTCCCATCTTCAGGCTGTACGGGCCCTGGTGTTACCTTGTAATTCGCTTACATTTCTGCTATTCAATCGCACATTCTGTCTCTACTCCAGATACGTTCTTTTTGGACTACACTCTACATCTGCATAGTCGCTTACGCAGACACCGAGGTTTTAAACTTCGAACGTTGTTTGTTTGTTTCGTCCAGGTATTTTTAATCGATTGAAGGGAAGGGCCACTGCCTTGTGCAAGCTCTGCGCGATTTTTCACCATGACAGGATCCGCATAAATCAACGACGAGCTGATCCGTGGCACTACTTTCGAGTCCACACATCTCATAGCAGTTTTAAGTAAATAAATCTTACATGAATTGCGTTCAATCGTCGGCTAATCAGATAAGTACAAGCATAGATGTCGACATTGCAAGTCTGTATGGAAACATTATGCAACATGGCTAACATGTCAGGCCTTCTTTCGTGCGCAACGGAGCGGTATCCCTGCACTACCGCATCAGGCCGGGTGCCTTCAAAGTTTGTCTCGCTCCAGACACTTGGCATAGAACCGTTAGGAGAATGTTATGCCTCGTGAAACAGACTGATCAGAGTTGTAATACAAGGAGGGCACGGTATTCAGGCTCCGGCTCCCGTCTTCTGCCCCGGCGGCTCGGAGATTCAGGATGAGATGGGCACCCTGGCTGTGATGAGCACTTATTTAGCACGAAATGAAAGGGGTCCATACAGCGTATGAATAGAGGGCAAGAGTCCATCTGAAGCGAAAAGTTAGCACAAGCCCCATCTGCAGGATAGCTTGTGCACATACGGATAATACGAGGCAGAAAGGACACCTTGTAAGATGAACGCACCCAACATCCCAAGCAAATTAGCAACTATACAAACCATCTCTCAGTGAGTTTTCGGCTGGCAGAACTGAGGAAACGCACGGCAGACTCTAAAGCAGAGAAAAGATCAATCAGCTTCCAGAACACGAGATAATGGCAAGGGATCACATACAAAGCGAAGAGCATGCTTCCATCACGGAAGAAAGAATGGAGAAGCGGCGTCATAATCTTCATATTGCGCAAGCTCTCCCATACACCCTTGCCATATAGTTCCTGATTCTGGACCAGCTTCCGTAAAGTCATCGCAAGAAAGAGAACTGCACATCGGAGTAAGACCACACAAGTGCCGGCGTAATTATTAGAGACCCACAAGACAGGACAACGTTCGGAATACTGGTAAAGATCGTCAGAAAGTCGTAGATTTTCAATTGCATGTCACTTACTAGACGAGCAGAACAGAGTTCAAACGGGGATTTATCGACGCGCAACCTTGCCATGGGTATGGCGGCGTGAAAACGTTGGCAGCGAGACCCAGTGCGTACATGGTCGCAGCCCAGAAAGCTGCCTGGGCGGCAGGATCGGTAGAGAGTTCGGATGTCGAAGTTATACAAAATGAATGAGACTCACGGCAAAACTGCCTATGGTAACTAAATTAGACCGTAGACCCTGATAATGTTACACTCACCGAATACCAAGACCAAGAATACAGTAAGTACTATAAGAGAGATACATATCAGTTCACGATCAGGTTAAAACGATAGCCTGGCAAAAGATAGTACATGTCCTATTGCGACCGTATAGTGCCCAAACACGCAGCATCAGAATCAGGTCGACAGTCAGAGCGAATATCGGAGAGCCGGATCTGTGGATGGCTGTTAAAAGAAGACCATCAGGAAGACATGGTACATCAGACGAACATAATCGACCATAAAAAGTAATTCTTGCAGCTATATTCTGAGCTTGAACATGGAGATCCAAACAGAGAGAGCAGGCCTACACCTGCAAAACGTCAAACATGGCGCATGGAGTAAATGATCAAAACTCACTCTTTCACTGAGCTCGGAGTTGACGCGAGTAAACACTGTCGGCGGTCCGAGTCTCAGGCAATCATAACATTTCAGAAAACGTCGACATACATGCGACCATAGGTCTAATGGGAAATAATCGTTAGGCTCCGAGTCGTCAAGACTCTGACAAATCCAGGACATACATAAGATTGATGAGAGCATAATATCGAACCATTAGGTACAATCCTTTCACTACGGTCCACTTAGATCCCCAGATATACCTAATCTGCCCAACACCATGACAGTATTAGGACGACGTCTAAACCGAATGATGAGAGACCCGCTTACCTCCTGGCCAAATGATAGGATGATATCATACATCACAAACGTCAAAGCTGACGCTGTCGAACGGTAAGCGCACGCGCGGACTTAGGCTATTGCGAGGGAAACGATGTGGCATACCGTATGCATATGTGACATGGCGATCCTCAGAGATCACAGCATACAACTCTTCAAGAGCAGCAGCAGAGCTAGAAGACATAGGTTGCCTCTTGGGGTAAATTTACATGGTGGTCGTAATTTGAGGTTTTATCGTGTAGAATGTAGGCTACACCATATCGGAAAAGTGATCTGATCATCCGCCGGTACACTGATCCATATATTACATATTACTTATATATTAGTATTGATATTGATAGTAATAGATCGGCCAAGATTCGTTCCGATCACCAGAGGTTGAAGTAGAAGGCTCATGAACTCCTTTAACAGACCTTTCAAGTAAACGTAGTCTGGTGTCTGTGCAGGCCTAGGGTGGGATTCCTTGTCTTCGAGATCGAATTATCTCGTCATCCTGCTCTGTAGTAGGTATAGGTGAAATGCAACTCATGATTCCATCAAAAGATATCAATAACTCACTTCCTATCAATATCACCCAGGGTCACGCGTGAGATGTGTACAGCAGTATAGCCTAATAGGGGGTTTCACGGCACCCCAACAGTCAACTTGCCTCACCAATAACTAGCAGTTATTCAAATCAGCAATCACGGCGCCCCAATTCAGCCCCAACTACCACTTGCAACCTCACGAAGTTGGAACATCCTAATTAGGAAATTACGTCAAGTTGGGGCCTAAGTTGTGGGTTTTTCAAGTTGGACTTTGCAAGTCATGCTCTTGAGCCTGACTTGCTGCCCCAACTTCAGCCCCAACCTACTGCCACTACTTGGTGCCCCAACTCACTCAAGACTCAAGTAAACAAACAAACATGGGAAACTCAGGACCATACTCTCTGTGCCCCCACAGCCCAAATGACCATGATCCCCAGGTAAGTTTTTTTTTTCATGTGTCTCTTCTTTCTAACTAAATGGTTTGCTTGTTTTATAGGTTCTGTACTTCTGGTAATGAGCAGCACCAATGCAAACCAAACACTATGCACTCCATAACACCTAAATTTCATCCACCTAACTGCTAAAAATGGAATTTCCATGGTTAAATGGCTGAAATCAGAGGGTGTGAATTTGGGCTGATTTTCAGCCCATTCTTCATCAGGGTTTCCTGAAAAAATTGCCATAGTTATCTAATGGGGGTATAACACAAGACAAACACATAAGATGCGCAATTCCGCCATGTCAGTTTGTATTCCTCACATAAGGGTATACATAAGTAAGCTCCGTTCCCCCGAGACAAACAATTTTTACATATTACAGCAACTACCAGACATCCATGTTTGTGTCTCGTATATCATTCTGGCCTGTATGTCATTATGGCTAGTTCAGACCTCTAGTGTCAATTGCAGGGTCATGGTCTCAAACTGCAGCTCCCTGTACACTGTGGCACACTATGCTACAATATCACACATCACGAAACGAGATGTGCGGGAGAAGGCAACTTCAAGGGACTCCAGGCACAACCAGTCGCTCTGGGTCATGTTGTCATGATACTCGTGCTGTGAGATATCTCAAAGAAGCACATCGCCTGAATTGTGGTACAATAGGTTGCAACGTGATATCCAGTGAATAATTGTAGGGGTGCTGCCCGATATGGGCAGTATGTACTTGTTGTTTACGGAAGCTGCCGGTATATAACCGGCAGTGTTTATTTGTAGCTACAGTTTTACATGTACCTCATCCACACGCTATAGAAGTCGGTCGCACTTGTACCGCATGAGGTCTTAGTTCAACACCCCCGCTTAACAGCACTACACTTTTTTAATTGTCCAACACTCTTAGCCTGGGACCTAGCCCAGACTACGACACTACCCACTAGGCAACAAAGTTTGATACCAACAGCCACATGTCAACACATGTGGTAACTGCTGCCAAATCTGGCAGCAAGACAAAGAAGAAGCCTTTAAAGGCAATGATGGCTACAGTGGCCCTGGATAATCCGAGGCCTATAGGTGCCAAGTCGACGAACTGGCGAACGCTTGCCACGTCGACAACAAGAGTACTGAGGAGTGCCAGCAAAGTTGCTGGCACATCGACGGGACAAGAAGACTTGGACCGTTTGACACCGATGACGGAAACAGCATCTATACGAGAGGTAGCTGACGATCTCGTCAACGTTACACTGCAGCCAATGGCAGCGGGAATTGAGGTCAAAACAGAGGCACTAAGCAGTACCTCTATAAGGAGCATCACCCCTCAACATTCATTCCTAGTAGAACTGAGGGAAGCCCAAGGTAGGCTCCCATCCTCACTGAGTGATGGAGGATCATCCTCTGCTACCGGAAAGAGTTCGCATTCGTGACACTGTCATTCAGATCGCAAACGGCAATCTGAGGAACTACCAGCAACCATACCTGGTATACTGTCAACAATACACAGCCCAGACAATTCTGGGCTATCAAGTGATACACGTCGTCAAAGACGATGTGATAAGGGCAAGGCGTTGGATGAGTCAACGCCAAGTGGAGAACGTGA
>QFEU01003497.1:0-24139 GCA_003316345.1 Tricholoma terreum
CTATGCTTTGCCGACTGACCAGTGACGATGGGCGGGAAAACGCGTTGCAGTGTACGAGTAGGGAGAAATGACATGAAAATTTCGAGGAAAGAACATATTAACGAAGTCCCTAAGGATAGTGTCAACGGATTGGAACGAGAGCAGCATCTGTGGTTACCTAATACTTTGCCATAAGCGTCGGGACAAGGTCCTCGAGTGACGATCCCTGTATCAGAAGTTGTGGACGGACATGTCCCGTCCGCATACATAACATCAAAGATCTGGTCAAATAAAGGATATCAGGAAGCACGACATGATCTATTCTGTGACGTACTGCGTTCGCCGTACTCAAAGTCGCAAAAGTTGTTCCAACAACTGAGATAAGACCGGTGCCGAGATAATATCCACCAAAAAGCTTTATTCGGGACATCTGAACAAGGCTCAATAGTCCTACAAACGGTTGGCAGTCAGACGAGTCTGACCGCTCATTGGGCAATTTTAATACCGCAGCTGATCAGGGACGCGGAGACCATATATGTAGACATCTCGTTATCCAAGTTAAGGGAGGACGCAAATATGATGGGTGGTGTAATGAGACCAGCAAGCATAGCAAGTGCATGTTGCAACCCGCTAGAGATGGCAAGAACCAGAGGAAGCTCAGCATCCAGAGCATGGAAGGGTGGAGTACGTGTTTTTTTTGTCATAAATGGTAATGACGGGGCACATAGCCTTCGTAACATGGTCAAGAAATGGATCCAAAGTTAACTACGAGCCGCTTACCATGCATAGTCATAGTCGCCGAGCCACCCATGTCGAGTGGTAAATTTGCGCCTTATACGAGTAACTTCTCCAGAAAGGGATCTGGATCTGGCTCCCTCGTTATCGGGAGCCTCTGAGCTCACCACCGGTAAGGGTGTCGGTGTTGGCTCGTCCCTCACAATGGGTGACGAGTTCTCCATTGGACAAGGACCTCCCAAAGTCCAATCGCCTCCACATCATTCGGTATTTGTATGGGCAACTGAACAACTTCCGCAGATAAGAAAGCGTTAGATCGACCGCATGCCGCACGGCATCAACACTGGATGGGAAAACTCTGATAAGCCTGCAGGCTGCAGAGCGCTGGCGATTTAGGCTATGAGTCACCTTCCTCGACGTTGGAATTACATGCACGTGACTCAGACTGAAGGATTGAACTTGCTGAATGCCTTTATTCAGAGTCCGTGCTTCAGTAGCTTCAGTACTCTGTACAGATGCCAATGTACAAGACGGACTAAAATAAGCCACAGCGAAGACAGATCTCGAGTTAACAGCGCCGGTAGCTATTACTCAGCCTCATCTTCGGCTACAACCGTCATTTGGAATCTGAGTATGGCAGTCTCACAGCTTTCAGACCTACAGTCGTGCTCCACGCAATAAGCACTTAAACTTGAGCAGAAGTATGTTTTTAATTTCCTTTTTGTTTCACGAAACTGTCTTATCGTCATCCCTCTTTGACAGATAGGAGTCGCACTGGCGCATTGAGTGCTTTACGCGTTCGGGGCTCAGGCACCGCGCACACGATGAAAAGTACAACAAGAAAATTTTGTCTTCCAATCGGAGAAGTATCTACCGATATTTTCTCAAAGAGACAGGATTTTGAATCCGGGACAATTAAGTTATGTTCTGTTCCGCCTATTAAGATGCCGGGAAATGACCTCAGGCTTGGGACTGATGTATAGGTTGTGGTACTGAACCTCGCTTCGAGGATGTATATACTGAGCCTTGAGCCTGGGGCGATGGTCCTTATCTTCGTGTTCTCCGATACGTGACACCCGTCGGAATTCTCTTTCTACATTCCTTGTCTTGATCTGTGCCTGTGTTTTCTATCTGGGTGTCAAATCCTTCGTTTTCGTAGCAGTCCTTGAGTGCGCGAAGTGCCGCAGTTGGACGACCTCATGGTAAATCGGAAGTGAGTTACTTTTTGTTGTATTTCGGTGTTAGGCTTCGGATCCGAATATCAAGCAGTCAAGGAACAACAACGGATATATTCACATATCCCCGCGAATCACGATCAGGTGGTTGTTTAGATTGACATGTCCTTGTGACCCGGCGCTCCTGTCACAAATATATCTGTAGTACTTCAACATAACTACCCTGAATTCATTCCATCAAGCTCGCATCGTCCTTCCCGATCATCACACATATCGATATTGCAGTTCACGAGGTACAAGTCAGTCGAACGATGAGTAGTATGCTTCATTATTTTACCTTCAAGTTCAGTCTCAACGAATGACGCGTATCCTTCATTTTAGCGTCTGCCAGATTCGATTCAACTATCAAACCTCCCGTTGGCGAACACATCCGACTCGGTGAATTCAATTGCCAGAAACACAACTGATTGGAATATAATGCGCCCCTAGATTTAGGCGCTGAGCGTGAAATATACGACGAGGGCCCATATAGTCCAGAGGCTATCGCTGATTCGTTTCGCCAGTTGAAAGAGTGTGTACTATCCATGTTGTTACGTTGGAGGTATGAATAACACGTCGTAGAAATGTTTATGCCTTAAATGAGCGGGTGAGCCGTTCATTCGCGATTGTTAATGACTCATATCCAACTTGATAACATAGCTGCAAGACTTATTAGACGCATGTCGTCAGTTAGGAAGGTCATATGATCTCATTGTGGCCGCTCAAGCTCTGAGAGGAGAGCTCGACGGGTTCCTGAGATTATTCTATAATAATGCTAAGGAACTGTCGCCGTCATTGGAAGATCCTGGTCAGGTCGTGAAACGATCCCGCCGTGACAAAGTAGACGAAGCATCGTTTTCAGACAAGCTTGAAAGCGTTGCTGCCGCATTCAAGAATCTTCGTGACCGCCTGAATGAGTTTCGAGAGTACACCGTGCGTCCTTCATCTTCAACATCGTCTTGCAGTTCATATGCCCTCTAATCAGGATGAGAGTGTCCGTATCAAAAGCTTGATGGAAACATTTTCAAAGGACTTGAAGGTAGGATAATATTATACGTCGACATGCAGATTTTCATATTTTATCTCGTCCGAAACAGTACCGGGCTAGGTGCCTCAGGGAATGGGCAGGAAAATCTAGCTCTACGCACATCCAGTCATACATCCAAGACGTAGCAAACGAGCTGAGCGATGATTTGGATGAGATTGTCATCTATTTCACATTCTTCAACAAATACGGTAATTGCTTACTCTCTTATAACCATTTACTATTCGCCGATGAGTAGAGACAGGTATCCCCTCCATACGATACGAACAGAAGCGGGATTCCGAGTACGATCTCAATATGTCCACTATGGCGACTTTCTTTTCAGCTGTTACAGCTACCACACTGCAAACTGCACTCAGCTACCAGTCTGTGGCCCCGATTTACTCGATTGTCAGCACATTTTGGTTTTGTTCTCTAGTTCTCAGCATCGGGGCTGCACTGAACAGTCTATTGAAGCGGTCTACATAGTGCGTCGCTCGGGATTTGTTGGCCTCCAGCCCCCTGACAACAATGCTGCAGTGGCACGCATGGGCGTCGGCTACTTCCTTGGGTCACCATCTGGATACACGGATCAGCCCCGATGTTTTTGACGCTCTCTATCGCTTCTTTCTCTGCAGGCTTAGTTTTGTTCACGTATGCATCCGATCAAGTATGTTTTGGTTCGTCTGAATGGCCTGGGCTACTAACACATCTATTCGCTGGAAGAGAAGATACACCTCTCTTCTAACTCTGGCGTGCACTGCCCTCTGCACATTCGATCTTGCTGGCGTGTCCGCGTGGATCGTCTACGAACAATGGATTTCTCCAATTCTCCGTCCGCGTTCTAAACCTACAAAATCTGAACAAGATCAAGCAAGGCTGCTAGCAGAAGTGACGGAGGCTTATCCTTATGGCAAACATCCTCACAATGATTCGTCTTCTGATGTCTCTGATACATCAACACTCACGGACGTACTCCCCGTCTTTACGAGGGCCCAGACAATGATTGGCTCGGGGATTCGGAGTGGGATTCGCACTTTGTCTACGACACTCGATAATGTCAGGCCGAACCAAATTCATGACCCTGAACACGCGGTCCCCTCAAATCCTTTGAGCACTACGGCTGCCGTAGTTCACGCGGCTGCGAGGATATTGAAGAGACGAGAAACCATACGCACTGCTCCAGCGATAGTGCCCCCGAGTCCCAACCCGATGTCCAGAACTTCGGATAGAGCGGCACCGCCGTCCACTGTGGTTCTTCCCAATCAACCTCAGTGTGTTGTCGTGCATCTTCTAGGAGAGGTTCATGATTTAGAGTACTCGAATCAGGGCCTTGTCTTGGCCGTCGCAAGGTGAGAAGACGTACGAGCCCGCCATTCTATGCAGCTGATCAACCTCATTAGCTTTGATCATAATACAAGGAATCCAACAACTGTGCTTTACGATGAGAAAGAGGTGACTCAAATTTATTAACTTGAGGTCATGGAATTGGAACGTTTTCCAGACAAATGTTCGTTTCACCTCCCACCATCGGCATCGTCAAGGACGAATGGTCAAACAACTTGCATGGTGGGTTGTCTTGTTGGTCACATGAATTACATCGTTTCTACCTCGGTGGAGTAGGTCCCCTTCTGATAAAATGTTACTGGTACGGCTGGAGGATGCCATCGACCTACTGGATCCGGTGGGTCACGGTTACGTCCGTAAATAAGTCATTAACCCTCCATTAATTGTATCAGACAAACAACCTTGAGCAGGAATGGACGATCAGAAGGCCGCATTTAATCAGGTCAGCCGCCTGGTGTACATCTTCAAGTACGAGCCGAGGCACTCTCTGTTCGTCCAGCATTGTTGATTTAAGTTTGCAGGTATCCTCTTTGTGGAAGGAGGCTTTGTCGTAAAATTGGTGGGTCTGTGTCAATCAACGGACGCTACTCTTTGATGAACTCCTTCCTACTAGTCGCTTGATGGTCAGGTGGGTAGTCTCTGGTGTGCAAGCAACATTGTGTCCATGGGGTGTACATACAGGTTACTTTTAAGCATCACTTTGAAAATTTTCTTCCACGGGATGTTGTAGCTGTGCCCAATACTGACCTTCTCTTACTCGTCGGGCGCATCATATTCAAGGATACACAGCTTTCTCAAAACAGCAAAGCTGAAAGTCAACTCATATGTCAGTGATATTGCCTGGTTGATCACAAGCTTGTTCATGATATTCTCCTGCAGTGTTTGACACCAGACAAAGCAAGGTGTGCGAAAGGTATGGTTTCTCTTATGATGTACAACACTTGTCACACAATTATCATAGCCATCCTGACCTTGACGATATGCGCCATATTACACTTGCAGGGGACATGTCGTCAGAATATAGCTTCGATGTTCTGGTCGGTCATAAGAACAACGCAAGTGGCTATTTCTATGTCTGTTGTGTGTTCGGCTCAAGTTGTTGCTTTTCAAGAGGTCCCCACAATTATGGAGACTACAGCCAAATGAGAATGGGAGCCATGAGTTACAACCAGCGAAGGTCCGTCTGCAGCTGCTTGATGGGGTTAGGGGCCCTGGATATTTTACTGGCGATCAACAACAGATGATATCGTGTGTGGGAGATGGTCAGTAGTTTCATGCTGTGTCCCCCGGTGCTAAGACCGGGCATCTGACAGATGACCACATCCATGTATGGGACCGTCAGTCTGGGGCGCGACTCCATCGCATTCCAGCAGAGGTACGCGTTCCCGATGGCAGCCGGCGTGCCGTCGCTTGGAGTGCCTCTCAGGCAAACGTCGTGAAGTTTGTGACTGTCGGCGAAAAAGTGCTCAGAATCTGGTCCGCAGATCAGACTAATCCCATGGCAGTGGCATCGTCGTCGGGAAAGAGTCCTCCCGGATTAGCCAATCCAAAATCAGATGGTGTGGAGAATGATACAGGAAAATCAACACGCAGCGCTGTTGATGTGGGCGATCAAGAGCAAACAACTTCAATAGACAGCCTATACGATCGGGAGGAGACTTTAAGTACGAACGGTGATTCGGAAAAGTCAGATCAGGGTATGCACTGATTTCACGTTCGTAATATAACTGCCCTGTCAAAATATATTTTGAGTACTCTCCAGTGAGCCGTGGGTGGAAATCTGGAGTAAACAAAGTCAAGGAAATAATATGATGGCTCGTCTTACTTATTCCATCGACCATCAGCGACCATGGCCTTCAGAATGGGTCGCTCGCAGTGCTGTTGTGCTCCTTGAAAAGGGGAGGAAGGTAAGAAAGAGGAACTAACTCCAGCGCGGTGCCAATGTAGCCTGGTAGGTCCGTCTTGTGGTATTGATGAGCATAGTCGTTATCGCTAATGCCAATGAGGAACTGCGGAAGTTGAGGCGAAGATCATGCATAATATGAATAAACGGAAGGGCATTCCATTCTGGGTCAGTCACTAGCGGTTGAACACTACCTCCCGTCTCTATCAACTCACCAAGAGGTATCCTCGGTGGTGCCGGGGACACCACTAGTTTGGCTAGAGTAACACGTTCAGTCACATCATCCCATCGCGCCGCATCACCCTTTCGCCGCCTTCCGGGGGACGGCACCGCTCTCGAAGTGGGTGTATCCGTGTTCGTGTGCCGGGACTGCCCGATCAGTAGACTCATGCATTTTCGGGTTGATGTGTGCTTTGTGCGTTGGGCCGAGGTACGACGCCGACTCAATGTTAAATCATCCGAGTCCCATGAGTCGTCGTCGTAATAGTCTGAGGGTGTGTCCAACTCTTGGAGGTTATATAGATATCGTGCGTGCCCTGTGGTGAGAACTGATATACCAAACTTCGGTAATGAAAGTAGTGACATACGTGCAATACGCTCATCTAATTCATCGCTCCCTTTCTCGTCATTCCAAAGTCCGAGATGCTGACCGACACTTTCTCTTGGGACGTCATACATTCCGGCGGACGGTGCCGGGGTCTGATACGCAAAACGAATCCAGGTGAAGATGACTGTCAGGGTCGTAACGAACGACTCATACCTGACTTTTTTCGAGAGATCCATCTTTCACATTGAGATCGTCCATATTATTCTCCACTACGCACCTTGGCCCGATCCACTCAAAATATTAGTTCCATGGAAGGTTGGGGTCTATCATCGATGCGACAATGCCAAGCGCGCAGGCCCTCTCGTATGTTCCATACCCAAGCAACATTCTTGACTGTGTATCCCCCTCCACCAAGCAGAATGAGCGAGATATTTTGGTTGCGTAGAAACTGCACCGTGACGCAGAGCGCGCGCCCGTACATCGTTAAATTGAAGCAACCAAGTGTGTCACCTGCTAACGAGTCTGCACCGTACTGCAGGGCGACAAAGGGTGGACGGTAAACGTCAAAAATAGCCTAGAATATTAGGGTCGAGCATGAAGGATGCCTGGTTACTACACACCACGCTTCATCCGTGATTCCGTAACATCGATTGCATACCCCTTCCCCTTCCCTAAGTTCCCTCTTCCCCTGTCTTCCTGCGTCCCCGTTCCTAGAGAACATTCGCTGAATCTATCGCAGTACCCACAATCCGCGCATATCCAACTGCTGGTCGAACGACCTCATGACCCGATCCGGGGTATAAAAGTTTCCTTCGACTCCATCGCCGTGATGACAATCAATATCGATATATAAAACGCGTGGACAAGTTGGTAAAAGTTAGAATTCCGAGGACAATCTCGTTGATCTAGCAGAAACTAATGCTTCGCGCCCCCCGCCCCCCGCATGATGTAGACCACCAGCCCGATTTATTGTAATGTCGGCTACTCCAGATGTTGATTATCGCGCAGCACCTAGAAGCTCTACACTCACATATCCAGCTGATATCGAACAAAACTGAAACACTCCTTCAATGTCTCCAACCAAGATTGGCGCCCATGTTGGCATACGTATGCGCGGACCGTGCCTAAACTCGCGTATAGTGCCATGATAGGTCAGCTCCTCTGCAGTCTCAGGTGTTACCTGGTTCAAGAAGTCGTCGATGTGAAATGGGCCCATCGTTTCTCCTGATGCTCGCTTCAGTCTCCGGAGGAATATTGACATTGATAACGGAAAAATATTGGTGGGAGTACTCACCAGAGCATCCATTTCCCCAGGTCCAGGGCCCAAGATATCGTACGCCGCTACCAAGTCGGCGGTTCCGACATGGTTTCTTTGGGTGACCTAGTATTCCCCAGCATCCCTTCAGTTCGATACAGGATACAAGAGGGCGATGACATACGGTCGTCAACAGGCGACTTTCTTCGTCGGACGACAACGCAGAGTTACATAAATAGGGCCAATCTCAGGTTGAGTACGACACGTGTCACGAATTGATTCATCGTTGTGGTCCCAAGTCACGCCGCAAGATAATAATGTACATAGTATGTACCAACCACGAGGCATCATCAACGTCACACTAGCAGCGCCGACTACATCATATATGATACACTCCCCAATCACTTGGAAGATGTCTTCGAGTTTCTCCAGTTCCGAGTCATTTATCTCAGCACAGTAAGACATGATCTGTTTTGTTCTTGATGTCGACCCTGTTACACTCTTCGCTTGCACTTCCTGGCTTTACTCGGGAAGCTGACCGCCTGAAGCTGTAGAGCGGGAGGAGCGACCCCCAGGCGCCCGGCGTTTCGGTCTGCCACTGTGACGATGAAGTGCTCAAGTCTGAGTGTAATGGGAGTCAGCAGCAGCTTCATTACCTTCCGAGCAGGCACTCGGAGCACCACACGTTGCCCAATATCAGTAGACCAGGTGGCATCACCTCAGGGATGCAGCCGTTATCGAACTCTGAATATGGCACACTGACGGGAAGATATGCCAGTGGTACCCCATGATCTGCCCGATTGCCAGGTAGATCTGGGAGTGGGTAGCTGGATCTGCTCTCGTACTCGTTGTTCTCCTCTCCTTCGGACCTCCTGCTTAGCTTAGCTACCTTCATCGACAGTACGACTGGTATCTTATGGAGTATGTTGGAATTCTGATGAGAGGAGAGATTGTAGGAAGTGCAGAGTCTGTTTGTCCTGGGAAGATGACGATAACAAAGAGGAGGATAGAACGGTGATCATATGGTCTCAACTCGAGTCCTCGTGTATGATTGACATGTATTACTTATCGACAGCCGATCGTCCACCTTCGCTGCGGTTTGTTTTACCTGGTGCGCAAGGCGCACGAGCCGGATCCGACTCTTCTTTATCGTTGGGATACCATGAGTCTTGCCCTTCTTGCCTGGACAAATTTGTAACCTGCTTCCTGCCTTGGAACTTGTATTGATATGCCTCGAGCGTGATCAATGTTTCTTCTGGACACCAAGCGTCTAAATGGTGATCTCTGCCTCATGGAGTCATGATCATACATTGACAGTCTTCTTCGCTTCCAAGTTGATCGTTCGGCGCTAAATGTTCAATATCTAGCCGAACATTCCTTTTACTGGAAGTCGCCCAACTTCACACTGGCAACAGTCAAGTGTCCTCAGGCTATATCTGACTCCAATCGTCCTATGGCATTGCAATCTCAGAGCTCTATGGCTGGTCAGGCTGAAAAGACGAGTATGTTTCGACATGCCCATCTGTAGGAGCTCTATCTATTGATCTCTTCACTGTCTTTTCAGCATTTTTCAACCCGCAAACAATCACGCGGCCTCTTACTAGAGACCAAACCCGACCAAGCACCCAAACCAAACCAGTCTATTCTAGTAGCACAGACGATGACACAGCATCTGAGGATCCACATGGTCCAAACTCCATTGCGCAGTCATTCCGACAACTGACAGAGTATGTATCCCCCCCGTATTGATGCTATAAATAATATTCTGCTAGGAGGATTTTGGCCTTAGATGACGAGGTTGGTCATTGATTACTTGTGAACTGTCCAACTGAATGTCTGTTCCAGCTCCAAGCATTCTTAGATGAATGTCGTCAGTTGGGAAGCTCGCCTCTCATCTTGGCTGCTCGGGCACTCAGCGAAGGGCTGGACCAGCTTCTCAGATTATTTTATCACAATGCCAAGCAGTTGTCACCGCTCGTGTTAGAACCCAGTCTACTGTTGAATCAAACTAGGCATCGCGATATCGACCATGGATCATTTCCCTCTTGTCTAGAGACTGTCGCCGAGGGATTTGAGAGAATCCGAGAACTTCTCCATAGAATGCATGAGTACACCGTGAGTGCTTGGTTTTGCTCTTCAATCAGCAAATTCATTCTGCTCCACCAGGATGAGAGTGCCGATATCAAAAGTTTGATGCAATTATTTGCGAACGATTTCAAAGTGAGGTCTTGAAATGTTTAGTCTACGTTGTAACCTCATGCTTTCTTTAAATATAGTATCGTGCTAAATGCTTGAATATTTATCGTTGTAAGCAGCAGGGCAATCCTATGGGTTCGGATAACTTGAATAGCATTATAGCCGAGCTAATGTCACCTCCTATTCGCCTGTACATTCACAGCTTCGCGGATGAGATGGGTGAAGATTTGGACAATATTGTCAAAGTATTCGGGTTCTTCAACAAGTACGGTATGTAATGAAGGTCTGTTTCTTCCCGTGCTGCTAACCATGAGGCATAGGACATTCCATTGTGCGACAAGAATCAAAACTAGAGCTAGAACAAGATTTTCGTGTGTCTACCCTAGCGACATTGCTCTCCGCGGTTACAGCTACTACTCTGCAAACCTCGCTCGGGTCCCAACAGGGAGGAACTCCAATCTCTTCAGCCGTCAATACCTTTTGGTTCTGTTCGTTGGTTCTCAGTATTGGTGTTGCATTGA
Organism: Tricholoma terreum; assembly: GCA_003316345.1. Taxonomy (NCBI): domain Eukaryota; kingdom Fungi; phylum Basidiomycota; class Agaricomycetes; order Agaricales; family Tricholomataceae; genus Tricholoma; species Tricholoma terreum. The sequence goes on from QFEU01003497.1 coordinate 10,722, forward strand.
ACAGTATGTTAAAATGGAACACGAGGTGCATCTCGTATCATTCCACAGACTTCAGCTTGCTTAATGTTCCTTCCATGTGCATAGTGGTACACATCTGCATTACTTACCTTTGTGGATTATTATTTGGATCCGCGAAACGGCCTCGATCTTCTTAACCCTCTGTATTGGTTGTTTTTCTGCAGGCCTAGTCCTTTTTACTTTTGCATCTAATCAAGTACGTAGTCATCTGTCTTAACAATGGCCTAGTCTTATCTTCTCGCTCTGCCACACGAAGAAAATGTACACTTCTATTCTGACACTTGTCTGCACTGCTGTCACATCCTTTGGTCTTCTTGTTGTATCCGCATGGATCGCATATCAGAAATGGATCTCAAATGTGTCTCCAGGGTCACCACCCTCCAGCACGAAAATCGCTAACAAGGGCGGGGATCGAAAATTATCTCAGGCAATGTCAACTAAACTCTCTCTCAGACGCTCCCGGAATGGTTCATTCTCTGATTTGTCCGACTCATTCATATTCTCAGATGAGCCTACCAACCACATCACAGCACAGATAACGCAGAACCTCGGTTCGAGTCGTGCCATACCTGGGATTTGGAATGTATTTCGCTCTTTGTTCATCACACCTGATAGCACTGCTCAGCAGCAATTTCGTGACCCTGAAATCCCATTACCAGCGCAACAAGCACCCTCCGATTTGAAGAATGAGCAGCCCCAAAATCCCTTGAGAGCCAAGGCAGGTGTGGTTACGGCCGTCCACGCGGCCACAAAGATGTTCTGGAGGGGAACTGCACGTAATGTTCCTCGGATGGCGACATCTGGCGGGGCACCCGGTGAAGTTGTGGGGATACAAGTCATGTCTCCATTCCAATTTGCTTTTCCCAGCCAACCACAGCGTATCTTGAAATTTGGCCGACTTTTGGGTGACATTTGTGATTTGGAGTATTCTCCAGGTGGCTTTGGGTTAGCTGTCACAAGGTAAGACTGGTAAATCCTGCTCCTGTGCTATAATAGACTGAGGCACTTACTTAGCTTCAACCATGATACACAGTATTCCACTACCATTACATACTACCACACAGAGGTGAATAATGGTGATTGGCTTGGAATATATAACATAAGAGCTCTTTCCCCAAGACAGATACCCCTTATTCATATCGTCATCGACATTCTCCGCAAGGGAGGGTCAGCAAGCAAGTTGCTTGGTAGGTGACTTTCCCATCATCATGCTAGGCTAATGACCGAGTTTACTCCCGGTGTATCATGACGGATTAGGTCGCCTCATGATAATATGTTACTTGTGCGACTGGACCAAAGTATTGACTTATTCCAGACGGTAGGGGGGATTCGTAGCCTGACTGTTGGTTGGCTACTGACCTTCTATCAGGCACCTCAGCTCTTGCCGATCAGAACTATCTACCGCCCACAATCGATCGAGTCTGCTGCATGGTGTACATCTTCTGGTATATATCAAACCTTGTAAAAGTTATTCCGATGGTAACCATCCGAATCACTATAGATATCCTCTCGGTGGAGGGGTGTGACATATTCAAGCTGGTAAGTGCACATTATGTTGTATTGAGTGAAACATGTAATGATGGGCACTCTACCAGTCACTTGATGGACATGTAGGTGATACACTGCTCTAGGAAGCTTCTCATAATTGCACGAGTCAGGTCATTATCAAACATCATTTCGAAAGTCTCCTTCTGCGTGATATCGCGGTTGTTCCGGGCACCAACCTCATCTTGGTAGTAGCGCGAGTCATGCACAGGAAAATGCTTCCTGTGAACAGCAGGGCGGAGAAACAACTCATATGTGACTGGACTTAATGATCACGACGCCTTGTATTGACTTCTCGATCTGCAGTGTATGATATGAAACATCAAGAATGCAAAAGGTACCGTTACTTGGGTCAGCCATAGCACCTGCCTGACGAGAACTGTACAGTCGCAACCCCGTTCTTGATGATATGCGCCATATTACAATCGCAGATCATATTCCATTGGGGCGCATTGGCTTCGATGTGCTAGTCGGTCATAGGAACAATGTAAATAACTATCTTCGTTTTATGTTCATCTTCGATAATGTTATGCTCCATAGAGATCACCTCAAGTATGGACACTGATACCTCATTTGAACGGGTTCCACGAGTTGAAACCATCAAGTGTTCACCTCCATCCATTCAGGGAGTTTACAGGTTCCGGACACTTTGCTGGTCATCAGCACCAGATGATTTCTTGTGTTGGAAATGGTACAACCTCAGTCCTGCGTTGAGTCTCAAGGCGCTGAGATGGATTTACAGATGGAAGTATTCACATATGGGACCGCGAGTCACGAACGCTCATTCGTCGTATTCCTGCCCAAGTTGTAAGGGGGGGTCGCCGATGCGTTGCGTGGAGTGCTCCTCGGGCAAACTTCGTGCAATTTGCAACGGTCGGTGCGAACGAACTCAAGATCTGGTCCGCTACGCAAACTGATCCTGCCACGTTGCCGCCATCGCAATCCAGTCGCCTGCCGCCAATAATCATTTCGCGTGTCATGCCACCAGGCAATTCCACAAAGAATACAACCGTACGGGATCCAATTACAGGAGAGACAGTACCTTCACCTCACAGTGCCGCCGGTGTAAACATCTTCGATGGGCCTCCATCAGATGCCAGTGTTCCATACCATCGTTCAGATACAGAAGAGCCTCCTGATATAAAGGTCAAGGCGGAAGATTAACACGCAGTATGACTAGGCTTTTCGATAACAAGTACTCGTCCTCGTTTGAAAAAGAAACAGACTGGTATTCAGTGAAAACCCACGAAGTTTCGTGGGCGGTCTGGGGCAACGACCGACCTCGCAAGAAAACGTACGTGACCAAGAGGAGCCTGAGGTCAGATCAGGGCATAACGTTTAAATATGTCTGCATACTGTCAGAGTATAGCCTCTTACAACAGTGGAAGTCGTGGTTAGGAACTCACTGGCAGGACGATTGTGCCTCGCCTTTATCTCTTCCATCAGCCCTCGCCCACCGAACAATCAGATGTCAAAAATGTTCTTCAAAGTGCTGTCCTGCTTGAAAAGGTAGGAGTAGCTAACTCCAGCGCGATGTCAATGTAGCCTGTTAGGTCGGTCCTGTTGTATTAACTTAGTGGAGATAGTCGTTATTGTTGATGTACACGCAAATTCAGATAGATAACACGGGAAGCACAACAAGCAAGAACCGTCAAGGTTCCACCATCATATCACTCCAGTCACCATTTAGCTCTGGGTCTGTCGCTGGCGGTCGAACACTACCTCCCGTTTCCATCCGCTCACCAAGAGTCATCGGTGGTACCGGGACACCACCAGCTTAGCTAGAGGCCACCGCGCCGCACTCTGGAAGAATCGCCCTTTCGCCACCTTCCCGGGGACGCCACCGCTCACTATCCGTGTTCATGTATCGGGATTGCCCTGTTAGTGGGCTCATGCGTTTCCGGGTTGATGTGTGCTTTGGAGGTACGGTGGCGAATCAATGCTCATTCGTCTGAGTCCCATGATTCGTCGGAGTAGTTTGATGGTGTGTCCAACTCTTGGAGGTTATACAGATATCGTCCGTGCCCTGTGGTGGGGGTTGTGATATCGAACAAAACTGAAACACTCCTTCAATGAAGGGTTGTCTTCTCCAAGCAAGACTGACCATGTCAATATATGATTGTGCGGACCGTGTCCGAACCCGCGTATACTATATCATGATAGGCAACCCTGCAGTCTCAGGTGTTACCCGGTTGAAGAAGCGGATATATTCGTCGATGTGAAACTCATCGTCTTTGCTGATGACCTAGCTTCAGTCTTTGGAGGAACACTGAAACGGAAAAATATTTGGGAGTACTCACACCCGAACATCCATTTTCAGCATATCATACGCCGCTACCAGTTACGCGTATTCGATGTGGTCCTTAGTGTATGCCCCGGATGCGTGGTCCCAGGGATACAAGGAGTAGTACGGAATAGGCGACTCTCATGTCTTGGCATAGTTTCGGTTATTTAGGCACAGCATGTTCACATCGTTTTTGCAATTCCTGAGTGTTCTCTTTATCGCCCTTCTCTCCATCGCACTCTCTCAAAGTATCCTCGCGTGCTCCTTATCGCCGCAACCTGCGTCGCTTTCCTTATCCTGAATTTCCCTAGTCGACCTGCCAACATGTTGCGATCGCGTAAAATTTACACGAGTGCCATCCGTTATTCCTGAAAATCGATTTCACCTCGTTTAGCACTATCAAGGAATTCTTACAGCCGAACCATTTCTTAATGGACTCAGTATCCAGCAAACCTATCATGGTTATCCAAGTGGAAAGAATCAATCCTGTTAGGGTTTACGATCTCGTTGCGGACCTCACATACCGTTAAGAGGGCTTGTCAAAGGAACAGGTAGTGGATAAGGTATTTTGAGGGAAAAGCGGCATTGGCTTGGAAGGAATTATTGGCTTGGAAGACCCTGGCATTGTAGAATTACCCAGAGTGGTCACTGGTCAGGGGAATGGGAAGCAGTTTTCGAATCGTTGGACGGTTGCACCATATTTCTAGAAGCTGTCGATGGTGAGCATCCTTTCAATGTTTAATGACCATCTCATGCTAAATTGTATTAGAAACACGTTTACTAACAGTCTGAGCACATGTCGAAGAGCTTTCGGGCTCTGGGAAAGCAAAATCTATTCCTTGCTGCGTACTTCTGGCATGATGACGAATCGTGCATTTCTTTTACCCATAACCAAGGGTATGGAATAATCCGCCCCAATGACTGTCGAATCCATGGCTGCGGGTATGTGCATTTATTTCCAACTGTATTTGTTCTGAACTGATTGCGCAATCTTTGAGAAGGAATTATAGATTCACCCTTGATAGACGAGTTTTCGCAGTGCTGCATCTTGTTACATACCTTTGAGAAGTCTTATGAAGGGACCGAACCGAAGTTGTGGTAGCCCTGTAGTTGCAGCAAGGGGACGGCGATGCAGGTGGACCGGGGGGCAGGACGACATCATATGGCGGGGCCCCCATTCTTGACCAGCCTACATCGATATACCACGCTGGGATTATTAGTCACACTTTCCTTCCTTCCTCCCTCAAAGTAGGGTAGCACTTCGAAGAACATCTCTTACATCTGATTGTTCAGTGGTTGATGGAAGAAGTAATGATGAGCCATCGCATAATTGTCCCGGACCTCGTTTGCTCCAAATTTCTAACCATTATTGTAAGAGGCAAGACATACTCTGACAACACGCAGGCACGATCCGAACATGAAATCAGCGTATGCCCTGATCTGCCTTCTCTGGGTCACTGGTCATATACGGCTTCTCGTGATGCCGGTCGTGGCCCCAGACCGCCCGCGAAGTGGTGTTGGTGAAGGTAGTCATTATGGTCAATGTACACACAAATTCAGATAAATAACACACGGGAGGCACAACAAGCAAGAATCGTCAGGGTTCCACCACCATATCACTCCAGTCACCATTCAGCTCCGGGTCGGTTGCTAGCGGTTGAACACTGCCTCCCGTCTCCATCAACTCACCAAGAGTCATCCTCGGTGGTATGGGGGACACCACCGCCTTGGCTAGAGTGACACGTTCAGCTACATCATCCCACCGTGCCGCACTCTGAAAGAATCGCCGTTTCGCCGCCTTCCCGGGGACAGCACCACTTTCGAAATGGCTGTATCCGTGCTCATGTGTCGGGATATCGAAGTACTGCCCGGTTAGTAAGCTCATGCGTTTCCGGGTTGATGTATGCTTTGTGCGTCGGCCTGACGTACGGCGCCGACTCAATGCTGATTCGTCCGAGTCCCACGAGTCGTCGTCGGAGTAGTCTGAGGGTGTGTCCGACTCCTGGAGGTTATACAGATATCGTGCGTGCTCTGTGGTGAGAATTGAGATATCAAACTTCGGTAATGAAAGTGGCGACATACGTGCAACGCGCTCATCTAATTCATCTCTCCCTTCCTCGTCATTCCAAAGCCCGAGATGCTGACCGACACTTTCTCTTGGGACGTCATGCATTCCAACGGACGGTGCTGGATTCAGATCCTGCAGCTGTTCTAAAGCCGTGATTCTGATACGCAGAAAGAATCCAGGTGAAGATTACTGTTCAGGGTCGTAACAAACGAGATCATACCTGACTTTTTCGAGAGATCCATCCTTCACATTCAGATCGTCCATATTGTTCTCCACTACCTCTAACCGGTATCTCGGCCCGAACCACTCGAAATATTGGTTCCATGGAAGGTTGGGGTCAATCGAGTCCTCGATGCCAAGCGCACAGGCTGTCTCGTATGTCCACACCCGAGCAACATTCTTGACTGTGTATCCTCCTCCACCGAGTAGAATAAGCGGGATATTTTGTTTGCGTAGAAACCGCACGCAGTGTGCGTGCCCGTACATCGTTAAATTGAAGCAACCGAGTTTGTCACCTGCTAACGAGTCTGCACCGCACTGTAGGACGACTACTGGTGGACGGTAAACGTCAAGAATTTTGGAAATGACCTAAAGAACGTTAGCGTAGCAACAAAACATGCCATAGTACCACGCACCGGCTCGAAGACACTCTGAAACGCTTCATCCGTTATTCCGTCCTTCAACGGAACATTGATTGCATACCCCTTTCCCTTTGCTCTTCCTCTGTCTTCCTGCGTCCCCGTCCCTGGAAAATACTCGCCGAACTTGTGGAAACTACACGTCATGACCCGATCCGTGGTATAGAAGGCTTCTTCGACTCCATCGCCGTGATGACAGTCAATGTCGATATACAAAACGCGTGGATAAGTGCGTAGAAGTTCAAGAATTCCAAGGACAATGTCGTTGATATAGCAGAAACCCGATGCTTCGCGCTTTTTCGCATGGTGTAGACCACCGGCCCAGTTTATTGTGATGTCGGCTGCTCCAGATGTTAAACGTTGCGCGGCACCTAAAGGCCATGTCAGTGTGAGCATACGAGACACAGGCTCTGTACTTACATATTGAACCTCCAGCTGATATTGAACAAAACTCAAACACGCCTTCGAAAGGTGGGTTGTCCTCGCCAACCAAGACTGACGCCCATGTCAATATACGTACGAACGGATCTCGCCTCAACTCACATCTGGTACCATGATACGTCAACTCCTCTGAAGTCTCAGGCGTTACCCGGTTCAAGAAGTGGATATATTCGTCAGTATGAAATGAGGTCATCGTTTCTGCTGATGCTCGCTTCGGTCTCTGAAGGAGTATTGAACAGTGATAACAGAAGGAATTTGGTGCAGCACTCACCAAAACATCCATTTTGTCCAGCATATCATACGCAGCTACCAAGTCGTGGGTTACGCGTATTCGATGTGGTTTCATTGGGTGACCCAGTCCGTAGGTGTATGCCCCAGCATCCGCTGATGTGTACCCTTCAGTTCGAGACATAAAGTGCAGGAGAGTGTAACATACGGTCATAATAATAGGCAACTCTCTTCTTCGACATCGTGGAAGATGAGGAACAGGTTGTGTTGGCAGATCAGCGTCCATGCACCGGGCCGATCACGCGGCATCTTCAGAGTCAAGCAAAACCAAATAACACGATGCTCTTTGAGGTTGGTAATAACAGCAGCTTTCTCTCCTTCTCTATCGTCCTCCATGATATAAAACGACTCTGTACGAAAGACGGATAGACACGCGCCCTGACTTGCAACGTGGAACACCGGACTTGCTGCTGGTCCTTGGTGCTCCTTTCTTGGCGGGCACGACTGGGAGCAGGCTCCTGCGATGGGGACGAATGATTTACTTTCCAAAACCCAAAATACAACATCCTCTCACTACAGCGTTGCAAGGATACTAACGCTGGGCCTTGTCTTCCATCTTGTTTACATCGGTTCTGTCTTCGACTGTTATTTCACAAGTCCCGTTGTACAGGGGATGCAACCTTACAACGTGGGACATGCAGAATCGAAACGACTCGTCCTCATCGTTGGTAATTATTAAAGCATCTCATCTTGGATGACAACGCGTTGAACTTCATGACAGGTGATGGACTTCGAGCTGACCTGCTGTTCAATGTGAACGGGTTCGACTTCATACCAGATGCCCCAGCTATAGTGGCTCCGCACTTGCGCTCGATTGTAGAATCCCGCGGAGCTTTCGGTGTCTCTCATACGCACGTTCCAACTGAGAGTCGACCTGGACATGTCGCCATTATCGGTATATCATATTTCGCTAATCAAATCAAGTCTCTCGCTCATCCTGGTTCTTCTTCTGGTTAGGTGGTATGTATGAAGATGTGTCTGCTGTAACAAAGGCAAGGATATTAATCATTTGCTGTTTGCTTGATGATCGCTTATATGAAGAAGGGATGGAAAGCGAATCCAGTGAGAACAACTCAGGCGACTATGCGCAGTAGTTACGACCTGAAAGCTTTATAGGTTGACTTCGATTCCGTTTTTAATCAATCAAGTTTCACCTTTTCGTTTGGTTCTCCCGACATCCTGCCGATGTTTGCTCGAGGCGCGACTCCAGGAAAGGTCAAAACTTGGAGCTACAATGAAGAAGACGAGGACTTTACGAAAGGTTGGCTAGCTGGCTTAAGCTCTGGTTTCCTTCTGACTTGACATCTTCAGATGCGACGGCTTTGGACATATGGGTGCTCGAGCAACTGCGCATGCTTTTCAAGAATGCGACTACAGATGCTCGCCTCAACTCGCAGCTCCATTCGCATAAAGTGATATTTTTTCTACATCTTCTGGGCCTTGATACAACAGGACACTCCTATAGGCCCCATTCCAAGGTGATTAAACAAGAAATGTTCTCATATGTCGACTCACGTGTTGGTTTACAGGAGTATATGAACAATATTCTGGTCGTAGATAGTATTGTACGACAAACGGAAACGCTCATGTCCGAATTTTACCAAGATGACGAAACCAGTTACATATTTACAGCTGATCACGGAATGTCGGTCATTGGAAATCATGGTGATGGCGGTGTGGTATAACATTTCTCGTATCGATCCTACCGCGCTGAGATGCGTGTTTTTTCATAGACCCTGACAATACAAGGACCCCCCTCATAGCATGGGGACGAGGGATCAGAGGACCTGTATCTGATTCCTCGCCTTCTTCGCATGATCCATACTCAGAACCATGGCAGCTAGGCCACCTTTTGCGCCGCGACCTTGAACAGGCAGACGTAGCTGCACTCATGGCTTCTCTTATCGGAATAAACTGGCCGGTGAACTCGGTGGGTGTGCTGCCAGATGTAGACCCGACCCGACCTGGATACCTACTTCCTTTCCTGGGCGACGAGACTCTTGCCCGTGTGTCTCTGGTGAATGCCAAAGTAAGTTCCGTCAATTCATTACCTCGCAAAGCTTTTTCTGACAAATAGTCGAAGGTGATTTTAGAACATTATCGAGTCAAACATGGTGCGATCTATTCATCCATTCAAAGTGTATTCTGCTCAAATGTCTACAACAGAACTCAAAAAGAGTCGAACAGCTTTCTATAAACCCTATACGCCATTAGAGAAACGATCGCACCAGCACGAGCACCCACGGATGGCTCTCGTTGCAGCGATTGAAGATTTGATTGAAAACAAAGACTGGTATAATGCTCGAAAGTTATCTGCAGAGCTCATAACGACTGGGCTAAACGGATTGCACTACCTCCAAACCTATGAACGTTTACTCCTACGTGCCATCGTCACTGCTGCATACATTGGCTGGGCTGCGTATGCATCTCTGTTTCTATTCCGACCCCTGGACTACATTACTGGCCCCCTGAAACCGTCGCCAACCTCCCATATTGTCTCTGCCGCTACTTATATTACCCTTACTGCCTTCTGGATCCTGTTCGCAATTCAGCGATCGCCGTGGACTTTCTACGTCTACATCGCTTTCCCGTGCTACTTCTGGCGGCAATTCCTGCTCCAGGCAATTCCGGCGTTGCAAAATCGCCTCCGAAATGGACCAATCAATTATTTCCAGGTGGCGACAAAAGGATGCGTGACTTTTGCTCTATTGCAGGGGATGGTGGTATGTACTTAGCTATTTTCACGTGTTTGCTACTTCAATGACCTTAAGGCTGCTTATACTCATCGACGCATCTGGAGTATTGGTTTTCTCCTGATCGGTTTTGCTTGGCCCTTTACCTGGCCCAAGGAAAAGCGGAGAAAAAATCTTTCATTGTTGGCCACCTGGTCTACCTTGTGTATCGTTACCAGTATATTCCCGCTGTTGTCTGTTGAAAAGCAAGAAAGCCTGCCCCCGATGTGAGTAAATTTCAAGTTGAAGAGAGCTGCTAATTGAAATATTGTTTTCCAAGTCTCGCTGGTGGGGCTCTGGTCCTCCTCACTGGTTTCATCTCGGCCGCATCAGTGTTGAAGATTGTAGAGCGGGAAAAAGGTCTGGAGAGCAAACGGCACTTGATAATTTTGTTTTCTCTTCAGGTAAATTGATTGTTCCTGCTGTACTGGTCTCCTGTTCATCAATTTATCAGGCACTTCTCATCTTGGTAATAATGGTAGTTACTGCAAGCTCAGTATATAATCTCCGGGCGAAATCTGGATTACCGCGGATAAACCAGGCCCTAGGATGGATTACCTTAGGTACGTTCTCCCGCTATGCTTCGAATCGACTCTCAGAGTTCGTAGTGATTGCCTCTTCGCTCCCCTTTTTGTCGCGCGGAGATCATCATACATTGTTTTCGAAATTCCTCGTATATTTCTTAGGATTTGGGCCTTGCTTCGTCATACTTTCGATAAGCGTGGAGGGACTCTTTTATGTAGCATACTCACTGACTCTGGTTACCTGGGTCATGGTGGAATCCGTCGTCCGTAATGGCTCGGCTCGTCCCAACGCGTCAAACGTCAGCAAGGTATACCACTTCCGAACAGACGACTTGCGCATCGCGTTGTTCTTTTTGTTCTTCGTTCAGGTTGGTTTCTTTGGCACGGGAAAGTGAGTTTTCATGTCACGACATGCGAGTCGGCGCAACTAATCGCTTCCGACCTGGTAGTGTTGCATCTATTTCGTGAGTAGTATGGCTGGTGAGAAACGATAACGAGGATGATATTTGTCTCTTAGGTCATTTTATCTGGAGCCTGTCTACCGTTTGATACCAATATTTAGCCCCTTTTTCATGGCGGCTCTTCTCGTACGTCTCTTTGTTCATTCTGTTATCAAATAATTGGATCTCGTCCCAGATATTCAAGATAGTCGCGCCCTACGTCATACTATCTATAGCATCCGCATCACTCAACTATTTCTTGCACCTTCCTCCATTCTCTCTTCTGCTTGTCGCATTAACACTTACTGATGGTGCGTCTCTCGTACGGTTCCCTATCTATATGCCAACAGGATCATTCCTAGGTATGACTTTGTCATTCTTTTTCAATGTGAGGGATACAGGTGAGGCTTCAATATGAGTTTAAATGATCAATTTTGTAACTCATGCTCTTTCGCAAAGGGTCGTGGTTGGAAATCGGACAGTCAATCAGTTTCTTCTGCATTACGTCACTGCTGCTGCTGTGGTCAGCCGGCATATGTGCAGCGGGCGAGTACCTTTTAGCGGACGTGATTGCTGCCAAACATGTAATAGAAAAGTATCAATAGATTTGACATAAGCGCAAGTGACATCCGTGAAGTGGCAATTGCCAATGGGCTTGACTCATCGATATTGACATGTAAGTATGTATATCACCAGGATCATTCAACTATTCGGGGCCACCACGATGGATATACATCTTGGCGGTCGATGCCCCAGTCCTCGCATCGGCCCACCGGCAACTTGGTCCGCACTTCTTAACAGGCCGCCGCCTGTTGTCCTAGAGACTGTTCTAGATAATCTTGCATTTCAATCATCTGCGCACAACCATGGGCGACTTGAACCCTGAAACGAGGATTGATATCTATACTTGAACCAATTCATTGAGGCGAGTGAAGGGAAGGGCATGATACGACTTGAAGATGTATCTACAACTTGGATACTAATACAATTCCACCCTAAACATGGCTTTCTTAAGTTCGAGCACATGTTATGTCCAGCGCCGGTACCCATTGGGTTTTAGCTGACCAAAATCCGAGTCGAACGTATGAAGATCTCCAGTTATGACATTGTGGCGGACATCCAACGGGTCAAAGACGGTAAGCAAAGGACTGTTCATATAGGCAATACCCGTACGTTCAGTAGAGATGGGACCTCGAGTAGAGGTAAGACCTTCACTGGGAGCGCAAAACATCCCCGCATCCTCAACCTGAAGATCGTAGTTCTTATACATTGCAGTGGAATGGAGGGGGAAAATGTGGAATCGAGTTCCATGTACAAGATTGAGCGTGAGGTCGGTGAGGACCACATGTGATGCAGTTGGATCGGCGCATAGCAGCCGCGCAGCAGTGTCATTGGCACCACCGGAAGACCGATATATATTGATGTTGGTTTCACTGTCGTTGATTGAGCAATCAATACAGCTCAACGACACAGGTTGTGGAAAGAGATCGGTGAAGGAAAATTTTCCAAAGTTGGTGTTTAAATCCACGGGGGCGAGGAAGATGTTATATTGGTTTCCACGTACGATGTTGAAAGTGCAATTGATTGCCTTTACATGTGTCGCATTGGGATACATGCCCACCGAGTCACAGGATTCATTTATGACAAGGAACTGTGCCATGAATTCCTCGAGCTCTTGCGTCAGTGGGCCTGAGAGTTCTGCATAAAATAACCAGTGAAGGATAGCATGCAGGTAAAACTGCCGAGAAGTAGTGTAATCATAAAATAAGAAACAATATCTGAAGCATTGCTTTGCAAGATCGGCCTGTGCTGCCTGGAGTGGATAGACATGGTATTGCCGTAGTGGATAGACAAGATATTGGTGTCGTATTGGTTGAGGTATGGAGTCAGGGTTGGAGATAAGGAAGTCTCGGACGGAAGTATGGACAAATTTGACAATGGGTAAACCGCCCGACCAAACCTGAGTGCGTTCCTCAGGCACAATGACAAGAAGGTTGGCACAGTCATCGATGAGGGATTCAGGGATGCTAATAATCTTCCCAGGCTCCCATACATCCTGCATTTCCTCGACACCAAGGGCGTCCACGAGCTCAACCAAGCTCAGCGGCTCCCTAGCACAAACAACCCAGCGAAGGGCTCGCCTCAGTCTGTCGCTCGATGAATGTGCTGAAATCTTGGTGAGACAGCGAATATAAGTAGCGGGTAGGCCCCGAGGTAAATCATTCATTGCTTTCTTGATGTCGTAATCAGTTCTTTGCTCCAGGATGTGGCTGAGTTGTAGAACAACCCAAAGGAACCTATATCAGGTACATCAGGACGTTGTATAGGATAGAGCAAGTTCTCTCACATGCCGTCCGCACCCTCCACTAGTCTTTCTATGATATCGTCCACCAAAGACGTGTTTCTGACGAGTAACCGTCCTTTACGATGATGTTCCCGA
>QFEU01003513.1:0-22090 GCA_003316345.1 Tricholoma terreum
GGTGTCTCGAGATACCCTCTTCGCTCTATTAGGGCCGAACGGCGCAGGAAAGACGACCACTTTCAATATGATCCGTGAGTGGCCTTTTATCAGGTACAGTTACCCAAGTCCCAAGCGCCTTTGCAGGTGGTGATGTGGTGCCTGAGTCTGGCGATGTCCTCATAGACGGTATTTCCGTCGTGCGCCATCCCAGGATTGCTCGTCTATCTCTCGGAGTTTGTCCACAGTTCACAGCTATCGATTCCCAGCTGACTGTGCGCGAACACCTCTTTGTATACGGCCGGTTGAAAGGGCTCAAAAAGGGTTCGGAACTGGAGGAAAATGTTGAGTCTGTCTTGCGAGGAGCAGCGTTGGGCAAGTACGCCGATCGATTAGCCAGCAAGCTTTCTGGTGGAAACCAAAGGAAATTATCTCTTGCCATCGCATTGATAGGTACTGCACATTACGATAATTGTCTTACCAGAGTCGCTCACTTGCATTTGTAAGGCAACCCTGCTGTTGTACTTATCGACGAATTTTCTACAGGAATTGATGCAAAGATGAAACGCGATATGTGGCAAACATTAAGAAATGTCGCTGTGGGCAAAGCAGTGATTATCACGACTCGTAAGGCTTTTGCTAGTGGTGATGACCATTCTTTGACAATCTCCAATGCAGATTCGATGGAAGAGGCCTCAGCTCTTGCTAGCAGAGTCGGAATTCTGGCGAAGCAATTACTTGGTCAGACTTTTCACCTTTTTTCGACCTTCTATGCACTCAACGATCCTTCCACAGCTGTTGGCACAACGGAGTCACTTTCAGCACGGTATGCAACATATGAAGTTCATTTCTCATGTCATACACGGGACGAGATCTTGAGGGCGCAGACGCTCATGGCGAAAATCCCGGGATCCCGTATGGCGGACGACGTCGCGACACGGTTTGAAGTCCCCATTGAAACCAATGGTCTAACGTTGGCGCAGCTGTTCACCATGTTGTCAACGGAAGGCGACTTCTCGGAATATACGGTAGAGAAAGGATCCCTAGAGAGTGTGTTCTTGAAGGTGATAAGAGAGAATAATGTGCTAGAGGAGGATAATGTCAGGCGTGGTGGTTTCTGGCGGCGATTGGCATGCCGTTAGTGAGCACCAGGGGGACTTCTGACTGGGCTGTTTGGGACCTTTTATGAACGAGATTATCCGGTGTATTATGATTTCATTGGGACTAGCATTAAATGTATGTGTAGATGGTCTAACGTAAGTATGGGAATTTGTGTATTTAACCCACAGTAGTTGTATCACTCCACACGCTGTTGTCATACTCAATCCCATGTCCGATGCTCCTCCTAGTGCTGACACGAGACCAGAACTAGGCCTGCAAATGACCTGAGTACTGTACTTGTAAGTAACAGTGGTTGGTTACCTCTATCAATGACTTATGTTTAACAGTGATGTACTATGGAAAGTTGTAACTTGGGTACCAGCCTTGAGTTAACTACGTACTACTGGAAGTATTAGTACTCGTGGCAAGGTCCGTGATTGCCAGTGCGGCGAGGATAATAAATGACATCTGAAATACCCAGTAGTGGGATGTTCGTGGTTGGCCCCAACCTTAAAACGATGATGGCTAATTGCATACCCACCAGAAAAACACGCAACTGTTGGACTTTTTGGCACTCAGCCTGAGGCTGACATGAGTCAACTCGGAGAATCTAAAAGTTCACTGGCACAGTCGTTGACTCGGGACATCGACTTCAAGTTGAAGTTCAAGAAGGTCATTTATGCGATGCATATGAGCCTGCAAACCCAAGCTCGACCTTGCAGCTCGTTGATATCAGCAGCAATACGAGCCTCTTGTTTCTGTAGAAAATTATGTTATGAATGGAGAATGACAAGTAAATATTGCCTCGGGCCGGTTATTTTGTTCATGTTTGGCATTGCCGCCTGGCGGCAATTGCGGCATCTCAAGGTTTACCACTGCACGCCACATGACGCCACGGCGTCGCGATGAAATATCATGGCAAATATTCTCATGAGCTCAGTTTCCGCAGCTTCCTTTCACCGCATCCACAGCTCTCCGGGATGTTACTGTTTGGACCTTCCAACTAACAAGAAGCCACCACCTGATCACTGCAAATGTCAGGTCTCTTTTGGCGCCAGCTGCGGGCCTTGATCTGGAAGAATTGGATCTTGCTTTCGAGACACCCTTTCGTAAGTCCAAATAGAGTCTAGCCCGTGATCGGTATAGCGATCCATGTGCCTGTTATATAGCTGAACATCTTACGATGCTTCATATTACCGGTTGCATACGGCATCTTCCTAGGTGTCGCCCAGGTGTTCCTGAGTAAACCAAACAATGTCAGCTTGTAGTCAATTCTCGAGAATACTTCGTGACACTAACATTAATATTAGTATGGCATAGGAGCTCCAATTTCTATTTACTCACTTCAGACTCAATTCGACGGTTCAAGTGCTCTGATATGGGCAGACAGCACGGACGGCACAAGTGTTCCTTCACCAACAGATATAATGGCCCACATCACGTCATCTTTCTCTTCTAAGCAGCTAAGAGCAGTTAGGAAGGTCGCAAGTCCCTCTGATATTGAATCAGAATGTCCTCAGAATTTCAATCTCCTGTCCGAGTGTTTCGCCGCGATCGCATTCAATGACATTCCTGCGGATGGGGGGCCCGTCAACTATACTATCAGGGCGGATGCAGGTTTAGTATATATCAACGTGGTAACGCATACCAGTGATTTCGAACTTAGGATTCTGCCTCTACAATGGGCGGTTGATCAGGTGAGGCTCATGCATAATATATTGAAGTGACGTCTGAAGCTTTGCAATTCAATAGGCGATCACAGAACTTAGGACAGGTGTCCAGCTGCCGACACCCTTAGAATGGCCCTTCACCCAGGAGACGAACGAAGAGCAGTCCACCGCTATTCGACTAAGTCCGTAGTTATCTTTTTCTACATTCATTTTTTCATGACATTGTCGCAGGCTTTGTGAGGGGTATAAGAGAGCTACTTGTTGTGGCACTGTAAGTGTCTGTTCAATATCAATCAAGTGTATGATAATAACAAACTGACTAGATATATATGCTACATTGGGATCGCCTATCAGCTACCTGGTGCGGTGGCCGGGGAACGTGCCAATGGTCTCACTGCTCACATGAAAGCTATGGGACTTCTTGAGACCACCAGAATATTGCAAGCATTTTTTAAAGTCCTATCTTACACGGATGATTGACAGCACCTCATCAGCTCCTGGCATTTTAGCGTCTCCTTCGTGTACCTTCCGGCCTGGATTACCGTCAGTATCATCTGGCATTTCCGCATATTCACCCTCACCAGCGTCGCTTTGATAATGGCTGTGCATGTCTTGTTGGGACTTCTGCTAGCGAGCTGGTCGTTTTTCGTAGCCGCTCCATTCGGCAAAAGCCCTCAGCTCGCTGCCGTGGTTACCACCGTCCTGAGCATCATCTTCGTCATCATTGCTCTTGTTATGAGCCACGCTGGTAACGGAACTGCTTTCATCTTCACCATCATCTTTCCTCCAGGGTTTTATGTATTTGCGATCCGTGCCATCGCAGGATATGAGAACCATCTCTTGCCGACAAATGCTCTGAAAGGGGACCCTGACAATGATCTCATGCTTCTACCACTGCTTATTGCTGCCATTGTAAGTATTTGGTCAAGCAAGTCATGGTATAATATCTAACTTCCTCCCCTCCAGATCAATATTTTCCTTTGGCCCTACCTTGCCGTATTGCTGGAAAGGAAGCTGTATGGTGCCCCGGATCCGTCATCAAATTCTTGGATATTTTCGAGGAGAAGAAAGGTGAACAACTTGAAAATACCGGACAACGTCGCCATTTCTGTGCGAAACTTGAAGAAAACGTTCAAGACCTCTGCTTTCAGTTCGAAATCAGTTGTCTCTGCTATATCTGATCTTACGTTTGACATTCCAAAATATGGTATATTCGTTCTTCTTGGATCCAATGGGTGAGTGTGACGAAGTTAAATTATATTGCTTTATCTTCATTCACTTAAACAGCGCTGGTAAATCAACTGCCCTCTCAATATTCGGTGGGCTGCTGGGCTTAACCGATGGGTCTGTCACATTCGAAGGTGGCGTCGCGCGTCCTCCGCGGGGTACGCTTGGAATTGTGCCACAAAAGAACGTCCTGTTCCCGGGACTAACGTGTGCACAGACTCTTCGCGTTTGGAGAGCAGTCAAATGGTCACGCAATTCTGACAAGGATGAAGATGTTGAGCAACTGTTGCGTGATTGTAATCTGGAAGCAAAGATCAACTCAAACGCCGATACACTTTCGGGAGGGCAGAAAAGGAAGTTACAATTGGCAATTGGGTTGGTCGGTGGGTCTAAAAGTAAGTCTCTTTGTGCAGTTGTATTCATCCTCTCTTGCTGATGGAGTTGTTGGACAGTTGTTCTTGTTGATGAATGTACTTCTGGGGTCGACCCTCTGAGCCGTCGGGCCCTTTGGCGTACTTTGACTTCCTTCCGTCAAGAAAGAACGATTATCTTCACGACTCATGTAGGAAATATTTTACACATTGCAATTTATTAGCCTGACATCACTGTTTGCATAGTTCCTTGATGAAGCAGATCTATTAGCAGACCACATTGCCATCCTAGCGGCACCTGGGAAACTCGTAGCTTATGGTTCCCCTGTTGCTTTGAAACGGGACCTGGGCGAAGGCTATTCCGTGCAGGTGTCATTCGAACCGCAAGTTCATGGGAAGGAGGGCGATGCCAGTCCTAAGAGCGAGTTACTACAAAGTATTCGCGCGATTGTACCACAGACCCATGTTTCAGTGTCGTCGCCGCAGAAAATGTCCTATCATCTCAGGACAAGGGATGCCAGTATCGTTGGGGATGTCTTGCAGTTGCTTGACGGAGAGAAAGCTACATATGGTCTCACGTCGTACGGCGTTTCAGGAACCAGCATCGAGGATATCTTCCTAGAATTGATGGCAAAGGAGGAAGGCGCTCAGGACCTTGTACACCCATCCCAAGATACCATCACGTCCGAAAAGACGGAAGAACCTGCGGAGATGGACCTGGCCAATGGCCGGCCCGTGTCTCCATTACAGCAGGCACTCACAATCTTCTACAAGCGCTGTTTAATAGTGCGTCGAAGCTGGCTCACGCCTGTCCTCACACTTGTCGTTGCCATTGCAGGTTCCACAATACCTCTCGTATTTCTTCGCGGAACACAGCAGACATGTGTTAGAACGTTCCAAAACTCAACCATTCTACCGTTGTACCTCCCTTCTTCCCCGATCGCTCTATTCACTTTTAATTCCTCCTCACGTGTCCTTACCTCCCCACCCGGTATTGCATCTACCCTTGGGAACAGTACAGCTTTTTTCCGCGTCAACAACCTTTCTGACAACTCCACCTTCGTCGATACTATCACTCAGGACTATCGTAACTTAATGTTGGGCGGCGTCTCAATAGACCTCGCCACCAGCGCCTCACTAGTTGCATGGGAGGCCACCCCGCCAGGATTCACGGGACCCTCTATGCTCAATTTGGCTACTAACATACTTTTTAATAATGCTCTCAATTCATCTGGAAATGCTGCAGATACCTCAACTCTCATCTTAGCCAACTATAGCCCCTTCCCTGCAATCGGTGGCGGAACCTTGCTTTCCTTGAAGTGGATTGCATTTTTCTGCGCAGCCATGGTATGCCTTCATGCCTCTCTTCTCTTGTTTCGTTTACTTACCTTGCGCAGTCCGTGTTTCCAGCATTCTATGCACTATATGTATCCCGGGAGCGACGCTCGTCTGTACAAGCAATGCAAATGTCAAATGGTCTGGGGGATCCTGTCGGTCTGTGGTTAGGCCATCTCATGTTTGATACTATCTGCACTGTCATCTTGGCTACAATAATCATTATTGTATCTGCCACGGCTACCAATAAATTCCACGGGCTCGGTTTCTTCGTGAGTAGCACGAAACGTTTTTGCTTAAATTGCTAATGTCGACCCTTACTAGTGGGTTGTGCTGGTTCTTTACGGAATAACTGGCGCTCTGTTTGCATATTGCGTCTCGCTGATGGTGACATCTCCCCTCGCGGCTTTCTCGGTTGTAGCAGGTTATCAGATTGTTATGTTTATGGTAAGTCTTCGTAGTTTCTTCTTATATTTTACTGAACTTTTCAAGCTATATCTTGCTGGTTATCTTCTTACGCTAACTTATGGTAAAACATCATCTGCTGCTTCTACCATCACTATTATACACTTCACTCTTTCATTACTCTCGCCTGTGGCCAGCGTGGTATGTTTATTCTTACCAACTGCAAGTCCTCATCTAATGCGCAATAAAGACGCGAGCCGGCCTGGTATCTGTCAACTTGTTCTCTCTTCTCTGCGATGGAAATAATGTTGCGACTACCTCGTCCATGGGCTCGATCATGAGATATGGCGGCCCTATCGCCTATCTCATTGTCTACTCTTTCGTTCTACTGGCCATTCTTGTATGGGTTGACTCTGGCACTCGATTGCCAAGGCGAGCTTCTTCGCATAGTCGTTCACTCAAACTATCCCGGCAAGATGTAATTGCCGAAGCCAAGGAAGCTACGAGTTCTGAAGATCTGTTGCGTGTTCTCAGTGTCTCAAAGTCCTACCAAGCCGAAAAAGTCGTTGACGATGTGAGCCTTGCGGTGTCTCGAGACACCCTCTTCGCTCTATTAGGGCCGAATGGCGCAGGAAAGACAACCACTTTCAATATGATCCGTGAGTGGCCTTTTATAAGGCATAATTACGCAAGTTTGAAGCGTCTTTGCAGGTGGTGATGTGGTGCCTGAGTCTGGCGATATCCTCATAGACGGTATTTCCGTCGTGCGCCATCCCAGGATTGCTCGTCTATCTCTCGGAGTTTGTCCACAGTTCACAGCTATCGATTCCCAGCTGACTGTGCGCGAACATCTCCTTGTATACGGCCGGTTGAAAGGGCTCAAAAAGGGTTCGGAACTGGAGGAAAATGTCGAGTCTGTCTTGCGAGGAGCAGCGTTGGGCAAGTACGCCGATCGATTAGCCAGCAAGCTTTCTGGTGGAAACCAAAGGAAATTGTCCCTTGCCATCGCACTGATAGGTAGTGCACATCATGATAATTGTCTTGCCAGAGTTGCTCACTTGCATTTGTAAGGCAACCCTGCTGTTGTACTTATCGACGAATTTTCTACAGGAATTGATGCAAAGATGAAACGCGACATGTGGCAAACATTAAGAAATGTCGCTGTGGGCAAAGCAGTGATTATCACGACTCGTAAGGCTTTTTTCTAGCGGTGATGACCATTCTTTGACAATCTCCAACACAGATTCGATGGAAGAGGCCTCAGCTCTTGCTAGTAGAGTCGGAATTCTGGCCAAGCAATTACTTGGTCAGACCTTTTTCACCTTTTTTCGACCTTCCATGCACTCAACGATCCTTCCACAGCTGTTGGCACAACGGAGTCACTTTCGGCACGGTATGCAACATATGAAGTTCATTTCTCATGTCATACACGGGACGAGATCTTGAGGGCGCAGACGCTCATGGCGAAAATCCCGGGATCCCGTATGGCGGACGACGTCGCGACACGGTTTGAAGTCCCCATTGAAACCAATGGTTTAACGTTGGCGCAGCTATTCACCACGTTGTCAACGGAAGGCGACTTCTCGGAATATACAGTAGAGAAAGGATCCCTAGAGAGCGTGTTCTTGAAGGTGATAAAAGAGAATAATGTGCTGGAGGAGGATAATGTCAGGCGTGGTAGTTTCTGGCGGCGATTGGCATGCCGTTAGTGAGCACCAGGGGGACTTCTGACTGGGCTGTTTGGGACCTTTTGTGAACGAGATTATTCGGTGTATTAGATTTCACTGGGACTCGGATTGGACGTATGTGTAGATGGTTCGTGTAGTGTAGGGATTCCCAAGATTCACTATAGCTAGACTAGTTATGGACAAAAAGCAGTTAGCCAAGCGCTCTGCTGCCACGTCCGATGCCCGTCCTAGCGCTGACACGAGAGGCCTGTAAATGATGACGACAGTCTTGGCCGCTCATCCAGCGTCTCGGTGGCAGGCCGTTGGGCCCTCTCTTCACTGCATCTCGGGTGACAACCACCGTGTCTTACGAGTCGGATATTTCAGTCTTGTTTCATGGCACCATCGGTATCACGGACTTCCTGCCTTACTTGTGCAGCAACCTCCTGTAGATACCGATTTAATCGTGGTACAGCTAGACCAGCTACAACTGCCACGAGAATGAGAAGCCCCATCGAAGGAACTGCCGTAGCCGGTAAGAATCCGAGGTATAACGGCTCCAGGATGAGCACGAAAGGGACAGGCGTGGGCTTGATTGGACCCTGCAGAAGAAGGGCATTGTGCTCAGCAGTGGGTGTACGTATGCCGATGTCTACTACCCGTATACGGGCGTATTTTGTGCGTGTCGTAGCCATCGACGAGTCGCTTGATCGTTCACTACCGAAATGCACCACGAGAGCTTCTGGGTCGTAAATTTGTATTAAGAAATCAGAAGGAAACTGTGGGCGAATGATGCGTCACAACGCATATTTCTTGCTGAATATGATATCTGCCACGCACCGATGCAGGCCACGAAATCCGCAGCGTAAACTTGGAATACGAATCCCAGCCCCCTTGCGTCAAATCTAGGACCACCCACCACTCGTGTACGCAGGTAATTGCTTCCTTTGGAGAGTCGTGTTCGCACACGCGCCGTAGAGGTGTACCAACAGGGGCTGGAGTGATGTTCCATTGGCGTTCATTGTGAGTCCGATTGAAAACTGGCCTGTGCACATAGAAAGATGAACCTCGTGTTAAGGGGGGAGATTACACTGACCATTGTTCGGTGGACGGTGTGCTCGCAAAAGGCGCTTCAGAAGCGAGGAAATTTACGATTTCTGTGTTCGCAAAGGCATTCAACGACCACAAGAGCAAGAAGATGGCCAATAAAAAAGTCATTCAGGGAAGAATCAAAACTGCAGAGCCAGTCTTCAAATTTGCCGATCATGAGGTCAGGCACGTTTAGATTGGTTTCTCATAGGTGCACACCACGATATCATGATTCACTGCGTCCTGTGCCTTCAGAGGGAATCGGAAGCCCAAGGCCATTTGTCTAAATCCTAGAAGTGCAGTCTAGCGGTTTCACAGGTCCAAGTTATTGGAGCGCTCCGCGACCCAAAAAATATTGTTTCCGTCTGAGGAATATTGAAAGGTTCCCATATATAACTAATCCACTCCACCATCCGCCCATTGGATGAAGGTAATAGTATATCACTACAAACACGGTGACGAGGCAGCAATACAGGAACAATGCGAAAGCAAACAAAAAAAGAATGACTGCGGGGTATGTATGGACCTAACGGTGGATATATAAGGTGATAGGTTATCCGATGATTAAAAGACAATATTTCATGCCTGCGGAATGCATTCGTGGAATCCGCCTGCAGAAATTCCTCGAGATCACCGAGGGTAGTGGCGATTGACAGTGAGAGAAACACAGTTATTTTAGGCTTGCTTCCATTTCTATACAGATTTCGTCACTAAGGCAGAAGAAGATCAGGCGCATTGGTGGGAATCCATACCTTGACAGCAACATTTGAGGTCATCCTTTTCTGCACATAGTGAACGAGCCTTTTGATATCCGGCCAGGTGAAAAGGGGGATCAGGATAGACATGACTGGCAGGGCTATCTGCCAGAAACTTCCCGAAAGGTCAATCGGCTGGCACGGCGTGGGAGAAACGGCACGTACAGCAGGTCACTGTGCAGGTTTACAGACCACATGGACGTAAAGTTCATTCCCTGCAAAGGATTGATGAGGAATCGCAGTAAGATGAGTCGCGACGATGAACGTACGAAGTATCCGGTTAGAAGAGTGAGAGGAAGGAAGATGATTGTTGCCAACGTCAACCGACGCCTAATAAGATTACCATCTAATTCATGAAAAGCGCTATTGGCATGAGGGTCTAAAAACTAACATCACTTCAGCCATCTCATAGGAGGCGATCTAGACAAATCTTCACATCAGTGCTAGTAGTTATAACAAACAACGGAGCAACTGACATTAAATGTGTACTGGACCAGGTTTTCTGCAATCAAGGCAAACATGTCCAAACTAGACAAGATGTAGTCTATGTGATCGTAAACGTCGGCCTGTATCATGGATATCATGATCAGAGGATGATAGGTGGGTGAAGAAAACACACCAGGTAGATCTTTGACTTGTGGCTCATGAAGCCTATGACTTTGACACCAGCATTGGCTGGATCTGACGTATCGATAAGGGCCGCACAGCGGTCTTCGTCGTATCGTCGAAGGCCATATATCATAGTCTTGATGGGTTCAAGGGTCCGTTTGTGAAGAATCAAGTCGCCAGAAAGAATGTGCACTTCATATTGGAGTCAGTCCAATGGTATAATGTAAAATTTAGGGGAAGATACACACGATGTCGAACTGTTGTCATTTTGGGGTGGAGCAGAATCGAACGTTCAAACTTGTTGATCTTGGCATGATACTCATCGATCACTTCAAGAGCGTTGTCCACGACTAACATTTATATTAGTTTTGGTCCAGTTGGCTCGGGGACAGGAACATACCAAGATCCAATAATGCATGCACCAGGAGTGAGGGATCAGCAGACATCCTTAGACCAGTGTCAGGCTGGCGAAGTCGTTTACTGATGGGAGCTGTGAAGCTGAGGTCGGATGAGGGGGCGATAGAGATGACAGTGCCTGATGAAATATCAGTGCAATACTGGAGTGCAGAATAAATCTGCGTACCATCTCTAAACAAAAATATGAACGCGGGAGAAACTTTTATATTTATCCTCTCTCCCTGTATCGAAAATTACATACCTGTAAAGAAAAAAATAACTTGTAGAAGTACCTTCTTGAGAGCCTCAACAGACACCTCGTGTTCGGCTTTCTTTAGACTTCTCCTTTTAGCTTTCTACACAGGAGCAGTTGGATAAGAATCTTTGGCCTCATAACGACACAGATAAACGCACAGTCCCTTCTGATCCTATGAGTCTAGCGAAACTTGAGCGAGAATCATGCGGATCTAACATAGCCTCTAAATCCCTTAGTCGGCCGTGCGGGAAAAGGCGGCGTTTCTTCTTCATAGGCTTGTGATGGGAGTCCAGGCCATTGCCATGCATACCTGGATCGAAATCAGGGCGGCTACTTTCATCCTCTGACATGGGTTCAGGGGAGTCCGAACGAGGTATGCCTATGATCTGGCGCTCATCAGAGTCATCAACATCTTTGAGCTCGTGGCACAAGATCTGGAGGAAGAGGTGCTTCGGGTAATAGTCGGCCTTGGAACGGGTTTGTTTGCGGGCGTGGAACACGTCTTCAAGCGCAAGAGGATGCAAATCTGACGAGGATGGTTCGGATATAAGCAATGAGTGAGTAAAAGGAACGTACCGTAATTCATGGACAACGCCTTGATGACATCCCAACTCAGTCCTCCGATGTTAATCCATCTGACCTTGACCCAGGGCTCCCTCTCACTGGAGCTGGCGTCCTCCATGAATGAGATGAAATCCGCGTTGCTCATGCGACCAGCGCTACAGCGAATAGAGGAATAATCAACGAGTTCAATGAAACATTCCTGTCTGACTCCGCTGTAAAAAACGTCTGCAGATGCACGCCGAGGGTCAACGCCTGGTTCCGCGCCAACGATTGCCTTCCGTCCTGTAAGCAGCGAGGCACTTCGGCGCATGGCAATGATTTTGCGGACTGCAGTTCGGAACTTGTCCTTCGGTGTCGTGTCGTTCCATGGGCGACCTGATGTGAAGTTACTTGCCTTAGACCGAAGAGAAGTTGGGAAACGGGGGATTGCTTTCAGGTCAGGACCTGGTATATGAGCAGGTCGGGTGTGAATTGGAGATTGGGACGTCGGGGGGGCATCGTCCAATGCCTCATGGCCTCGGGAAAATTCGTACGTATCCTCTGCATCTGGTGTCAATGACCGCCCATCGGAGTCTGTGAAACTGTTTTCGCGAGGCATCTGGCCGACTCCCCGAAAGGTAGGCTAGTGGTAAGGCTTTCAAGTTAGTTCACAATTTTGTTGGTGGGAGAACCAACAATGTGATCCGAAGGCACGCACTCCACATCTTCTTCACATCACCCTACTATCACCCTGCCTCATGGTAAATGATAAGGCTTGCATGCAAGCACCGCAAATGGCTCTTCCCGTTACAGCATTGCTGATTTATAACACAGGGATAGCCGGCTCGGATAGGTTAGGCTACTTGTCATGCTTGTCAACTCGGAGTTGAGTTATTCCTCTGAGATTCGCAACGCTAAATTCATACATTAGGACGGTAATCCAAATTTACAGGAAGGCCGGAGTTGGATCGACGTTAACTGTGGACAGTGTCAAAGTGTTGTAATGGTAAACTGTGAAGGAGCACTTATACATACTACGACTCAATAAAAGCTTGAATTAAAAGAATTTTCCGACAAAGGGTTGATTATGCAGAACGAGCGATCTAGTGCTATGCAACTACGGAAAACATTGTGGTATAGGTAAGGACAGTGGTAATCGCAGGGTATAGTAAAACTGCCGACTCTGCGTCTGCTGACAAAAAAAGAGTGTGCGGTCGTGTGTTAGCGGGTAAAATAGTTTGATAGTTCGATAGGTTTGCATATGCTAGAAGTTGGGCCGAAGAGTTGTATACAGAGAAATTGTCGGTGTAGTGCTTGACCAAACAGTCGTTAGGGCAATAAACAGAACCAGAATGGGACAGGACCACAAATCCAGTGGGGTCCATTCCAGATATCACGAAGGCTGGCGAGGCGACGAGAACAAAGAGAAGACTTTTTCTGCATTTTCTTTGTACTTCTTTAATTTCTTGTTCTTTTGCCTTTCCGGCCCCTCTATGACAGGTGAGCTCTTGGCAGTGTCCAATGCACCTAGAAGCTCAAGTGCCCCAACGTCCCCATTGCCCGATTGATCGGAGGAACTCTGGGCGCCAACAGATGCTGCTGACTCCTTCGATTTTAGTGAATGAGATACGGCTCCGAAAGAGGGCGATGGTGTAAGCAGGCCGCTGGATGAGGCTGCTGAGAAGGTGTTGGAATGTGACACTGATTTCGCCGTCCCGCTTGATTTCGAGGAAAAGGACGACGGCGGGGGAGACTTGGGCCGTAAAAACTGCCTTGGGTGTTTCCTGAAATTGAGAGGAGCCCGGCCGCGTTTCTGCGAGGGACTAGGGGAATCCCCCGTGTCTGATACCGTTGCCTGAGAACTTTTGGACATGCCCGAGGCAGTACGTTGAGCCGTAGGGCGCTGGGATGGAGTCGAGGCTTTCCGGAAGACGGCCAAACGATATCGATCGACGACACCGCGAGCAAAGAGACTGGGGCCCTTCGCACCGTTGCGGTCTTCGCCATCAACAGCCTCTACAAAGTCCCAATCATCGTCCTCATCATCTTCCCGCTCAGTCACCTCAGTGTCCTCATCAATGGCATCGGACAAATAACGATCCAAGGCATGAACACCAGATTTCTCTCTGCGAGGACGAGCGGTACGGCTGGTAGCAGGACGGGTAACTGGGGCTTTAGGTAGTACCACAACCTTGGCCTTGGCTTCCTTTTCTGGTAAGATTGGGGGAACGGTGTCCAAGGGCATAGGCGGCGGAAGCTCCTTGCTTTCCCGGAGTTCTGGCTCACTGGAAGGTGGGGGGGGAACAGCGTCCGGAGGCCCAGGTGGCGGAAGCTCAGTCGCAGGTTTCGCAGGCAAGACTGGCAAGGTTTCGGGAACGGGTTCAAGAGGGCTGACAGGCCGCGCTTCTGGTGTCTTCGGCTCATCAGGAATATCCTCCTCGACAATGGCATCGACGGCAGGTGTTTCGGTTGGTGTCTGTGTTTGTTCAAGGGCAGCAAGTACCGCATTATGCAACAGCTCTTCGTCCTCCTCTTCTTCACTTGCTTCCTCAGAGCCATCGCCCTCTTCATCCTCATCCTCGTCGATGAGAACGGAGTATCGGCCTTTGAAGGAGTATCCGTCAAACAGGTCAACGGAGTCATCCAACAGTACCTGTTGTTGTGGTCGGATAGAAGAGCTACGAGATTGCGACGGTGTCGTGTTTGAATCGTCGCCATCGCCGTCGGTGCGGTCAGTATCCGTTTGGTCGGGTTCCTGATCAGTATCGAGTTGTTCGTCGTTGATATCATCAAGAACGGGTTCCATATCAAGGAACGTCTCGTCGAAGTTTTGAGTATCACTTGCATTGGAGGGATCGATAGGCGGGATGTAGGGGGCTGCACATGGAGGAATGAGCCACTACTAGAGTTTTTAAGGGGACAACATACGTATGTACCGTTTGTAATACACATGAGACCAGTCGCTGTATGTGGGAGTGGAAATCAGTCAACTATCAGAACGAACAAGCATGACGGAACGAACATCATGGAGAAGTACGGATGGCGTTTTATCCGCGGTTCGCACATCCTGAGCTCAGGGACTCGTTGGAGCAGCTAGATAGGCTCAGTGACAGATGGCAAAAAAGACATCAATGCTTACCCCCCGTATCAGGCTCTTCGTGTCCTGGTCAATCGCCCTATCTTCGGGAAACTGCAACTCATCCTGCAACACTCTGACGTACATGTCCGGATGGTTGTTCGCCCAGAACGGCGTCTATCGAGAAAGTTCGGCAACTTAAAACATCAGCAAAACATTAAAACTCACGATGCCTGTCAACATCTCATACAGCATGGTCCCAAAACTCCACCAGTCGACTTCATAGCTGTACGCTTGCCCTTGAATGACCTCCGGAGCCAGATACTCGGCAGTTCCACAGAAAGTGCTTGTGGAATCAGCGTGTCCAGCAGGCTGTCCTGGCCATCCAAACGTCCACTCTCCTGAATTGTTAAGCTTCATCCAAGGCGGAGTGACCGGCTGTGGCGTTCCTGGGACCGACGAATAGAACTCGCCACTTCGAGAACCTGGTGGAGTAGAAGGCGCAGTGGCTGCTATCGTGCGTCGGGGAAACTCCTTCGAGAGTCCAAAGTCAGTTAGTACAATATGGCCATCGGCACCAATGAGAATGTTCTCTGGTTTGAGATCACGATAAATGACGCCTGCTGCATGGAGGCCTTCGACGCCCTCCACAATTTCGGCGGCGTAAAACCTGGCCCGATCTCGGCCTAGCCGGCCCCACCGTGCCAGCTGAGTCGCAAGGTCACCACCAGGGTGGAAATCCTGATCAAGACATAAACTTGAATTGCAAGTCTCCCTGATCATTAGGTACGCACCATGACCAAAAATAGATTTTCCTTGTCATGGAAACTCCACCAGAGCTTGACCACAAAAGGATCCCTCGATTCAGCTGCCATCCTCTTCAGCACAGCCTGTTCTGTTAAGGTATGCTGCAGCTCTTGATGGGCAAGTACATGCCTCTTGGTTATTGCCTTCAATGCATACAAGCTTGTTGTCGCCTTATGTCGCACAAGTAGCACTTTGCCAGCGCAGCCTTTGCCGAGCACGCGCATCATCTCGAAGTCGTCAACATTTACTTTTCGATGTGATTTCTTTGGCTCTTTGGGTGCCA
Organism: Tricholoma terreum; assembly: GCA_003316345.1. Taxonomy (NCBI): domain Eukaryota; kingdom Fungi; phylum Basidiomycota; class Agaricomycetes; order Agaricales; family Tricholomataceae; genus Tricholoma; species Tricholoma terreum. Next base: position 15,570 of record QFEU01003513.1, read on the forward strand.
TCGATAATGAACGTTTCTTCCGTCCTGAAGGTCGTCTGCCACCCGTAGTGGAGGCGGATGATTCGTCCCCAGTTTGAGACGATGTTTCCTGACTAGGAGATGAAAATGTACGTGAGAGCCGCGAGGACATGTCGAAATCGGCCGAATGCGAACGAGGGATCCGGGATGGAGGCTCGGAAGCTAGTGGCGTTGACGGCACCTCTTCAGTCTGCTTTGCCTCTGGCTCTACGTCGTCAATAATGACGATAGAGGCCGATTCACGGTGATCATGCGATCCGGACACATCTTGCGCAGGGTCCTCGAGGTCACTGTTCGTTACTAAGTCAGAATTGGGTATCTCGTGACCCACTGTCCCTTCCGCTTTAGCCTCTTCATCTTCTTGTATGGCCTCCCCAATATCTTCACAGGCCTCGTGAGATTCATTTCCGTTGGCCCTGTGGTCGAAAATGCTTCCACTCTCGCTTGAAGCCACACTAGGTCCGTTCTGCTTGCCGTCCGTGTGAAGACTTTCCCTCTCTTTCATCAAGCCCACGTGAGCCGCAAGATCCGACCGTGCTCTCTTGATTGCACGCTCTACCCGGACACTTTCTAAATCATCGGTACGAACCCTGACAAAACGTTTCCAAACGCGAGCCCGCCGTAGCGCGACGATATTTGAGATTGTAGTGAGATATGCAGCGATGGAGGTGCTATTGGCGGAAGGGCTAACTGCAGAGCTATCAAGATTGCTTGCGGTAAAGGAAGTGAACGGGTCATTTAACTCGCCGGAAGGTGAGCTCAGCGGTGAAGGACCATTGGAAACGGTGCTGGGATTGGTCAACCGGCGACTCGACGAACCGTTACGAGCTATCTTCGAGGAAGTAGGGGATGCGAGTCGCGACAGGGTGTTGAGGAAGGTGGATTTACGTTTCGGTGGTGGCGAGGGAAGCAATTGCATGTCTACGGGGAATACGGGAAGTGTGATACCAGAGTGGGACTCGCGAAGCTTTCGGTCCAATTCCATGATTTCCTTCGCGGTGCGGGTGAGGGTTAAATTGTGTGTTGGAGCTTAAAAATCATAGATTTGATCAGTAACCTATTCTCAAGAGCGGAAACGGTCCAAGACAGGAAAGCGGGACGGACGGCAATACCAAGAACTGGGAGAAGAAAAAGCCGAATAGTAGGTAATAGACTCACTCTTTATGTAAAGACTGTATGCATGAGTATCATGTGGAGTTTCTGCCACGCTGATACTCCATGGGCCTTCCTGCGCGTCCATGCGCACAGGAGAACGCACTCCGGATGGGTGTGAAAGGGTATTCTCGACAGTCATCTTGTTATCAATGGCAAGTGTAAGGTCGACGACGGGCGTTTGTCTGCCGGTGGTGGTGTTGTCAACGGGTCGGAAGAGAGATATGTCTGCAACACTACCACGATCCGCTCTATTCTTCCGTCTACTAGCGTAGCTTCTAGCGGTATCGATGCTTTGCCTAGCGAAAGCGGAATTGCGAATTTCAGCACGAGTGGCTTGTGTGTCGGCGTCCGATGAATTCCTGGATACAGTGTTGAAACCAAGCACTGATTTGAATCTGCTCTTCGATTGGGTTGCGTACGAGGTCTGAGGCGATGTTGTATGGACGATGCTTGGCATACGAAGGGAGGAAACCGATTGACAAGTCAATGTCGATATAGGCGCGGAGTTGAAGTAGCTCTGTTGTTGGCAATTGGAATGGTAAAGAAAGCTGTATAATTAGCTGGGTATGAGGGTGAAAGGTGATGGGTATGAGAGCAGCAACTGGGGGTGTGTTCGAGTTTGTGAAGCCACGAGTTTTCTGGAGTCACTTCTGCCTCGAGGCTTAACAAATCCACCAATCGCGTGCCGTTTAGTCCAGCTCCTTCTGCTTGATTTCCCAGGTTGTATATGTCTAGTATAAAAAGAGTGTTGCTGGATCTCAGGAGCTGTGAAATGACGCTGGGTCGTGGTGTGGAGAAGGATGTAACAAGAGGAATCCAAATCAAACCTCCCAACCAAATTTGCAATAACAAAAACTCGTTTCAATTACAATCTGACTTCTAAAAGAACTTGATTCGGCATCCAGCATATGTAGCATCTCCGTATCTTTCCGTTTCATAACGGCATTTTGCAGTGGTGAGACACAGCAGTCTTCCCATGTCTGATGATCATGTAGAAAACGTTGGTTCTTCGGGGAAATGTACACTAATCTACCCAATCTCCACGCCAAATGGGCCACGTCTTTCACTATTGTTGCTGCGGGGTTTGTGGTCACGGATGGAAAACTGCCTCGTCGCCTGATCTAGACTCCGAGTACACAAGCGGCATACCCACGCTTTCAGAGCTACAGGAACCAACTTTCTTACGTCTCCCATCGATCTCGATACTTCTACCGACAACGGTGTGTGGATAGTCATATATCATATACTGCCTTAAATCTGAGGTCAGTAGCTAGGCCATGGCTTCGCATTTTGAAAGGTAAGATTCCTCCACGGACCAAATTGCAGGCTGCTCCAATTAGTATGAAGACCAGTGATACCAGCTATGACCCGGACACTAAGTATCTCACGCCACCATTATCGATGTATGAAAACCAGCCAGAGCACCCCACAGGCTGTTTAAACTTTCTTGCGGCGTATCCCCCGGCGCTCGAGGTCGATCGATCGATGAGAGAGCTGTCATGTTTGAATCTGGAAGCTTGGCGACAACGTGGAGGGATGAACTTATAAAAAAACCAATGCAACCCAAGTCCTCCACTTGCATCGTCTTCTTTCCATCTCTCGTAAAGCTATGCCATATTACGGTCCCGACGAATCGCCCCAGACAATATTTCTGGAACGCACCTTCCTCGCGGGCGATTTCATTTGTGGAGTGGGTTATGGTAAGCTATTCCCTGCAACTACGTCTGAACGATTTTCAATCTATAAGCGCAGGTGTTCAACTAGTGCTATATACTTCATGTGCACTGTACCTATGGAAACAACGGAAGATGGGCAGGCAATCGATGTTTCTCCTCTTCTACATCACACTTCTCCTCGCCATCCAAACGATATATGTGGTTGTCCAGGCCAACACTGTTCAATCCATATATATAGACAATCGAAATTATCCCGGTGGTCCCTGGGAGTATTTTCTGGCAACTCAAAATCTAGCTATCAATGTGGTGTTCTATGCCACACTGTTTGTGATGACTTTTCTTTCTGACATACTGGTGGTGAGTTCACCTTCTATTGTACATTCTGGTATCGTCATTTTGAGTCGTTCCAACATTAGTTGTGGCGTTGTTGGGTCATTTGGACCGCTAATGGAAGGACGGCTGCCTATGTTGTCACTTTTTTCCCCGCCTTGTTACTTGTGACCTCTTTTGGTAAATCACTCTGTTTAGTCTATTCACTGGACATATCACTGAAGCGGCGCTAGTGATGGGCACGTTGTGGACGCTTCAATCAAGTCAGCCCGGACTTTCTCTCTACAGCAAACTGCCTCAGGCATACGGAACGTCCTACTACGTAATCTCCCTCAGCGTCAACATCATCCTCACTATTCTCATCATGATTCGACTCTTCATGTACCGCCGAGTGATCCTCGAAGCCTTGCCAGAGGAACACGCGAGACATTATGTATCAATCGCTGCTATCATTGTCGAATCTGCTGCCTTGTATTCCGTCCTTGCTCTCATCTTCATCATAACCTACGCTATCAACAATCCTCTAAACCAGGTATTCCTTGCCTCGGCGTCGGCTGCGCAGGTATGTATATCCAATCCGTTATCCTACGGTCGGCATTCATATTTTGGCATAGCAAATCGCTGGTTATCTTATCATCTATCGCCTCGCTGATGGCCGTGCTTGGACCACACATACCTTGAATCCACACCAAACACTGCCCCCAATGAGTTTTGGCACTGCACCGGCGCATCGCACCACTCAATTGAGCTCCTTCCACGTCAACGCTTCAGTACCTCTCGCATCGCTTTCTCCTGTAAACGGGAGAGATATGGCTGAAGAGGCCACATTCCCCAATTCGCATGTTACTGTGAAGAGAACTAATACCCAGTCCAGGACGTCGTCTGCTTCTACATCACAATCAGCCATTATGTCGTAAAGTGTGCATCCGAACAAGTGGCGGCCGGTAAAGTCCCCAACTGAGGGGCACAGACGTTGTCAAAACCAACGAAAACAGTTTGCTTAGTTCCCGACTTATCGCAGGTCTAGACTGGGTCTAGACTACATCTTTCACCTTCCTCCTGATGTATGAATAATTGAGTATCTAACAAACACGTCCCAATATTTTTCGCGAGGCTTGCATCTAGATCTAGCAGCCGTCTAGCACCGCAAGTGTTCATATTTCGATGGTTGCGGGCCATGCGGTTCTCCAGCTATCCAGTAATTGTTAACGTTCCGAACGGTTGCTCGCTTTGCAGGCACATCTAACGTTCCCTTTCAGGTTATATAACGGAGACACATGCTATGCCATCGAGATGGTACATATATAGGACCCTAGGATACGATCCATTCATCAACTTATTATCAATGTTACGACTTGTATATAAGTTCGTATTTTCTATTTCTTGCCAGTCTGCTAAGTATCATGCGACCAGCGCCTCTGGGCACAGCCAGTCGAAACATGGGCGCTGAGCGCCGGTTGGAACACGGGTTCGTATTTCCGAGGCACATGATTGTTACCGCAGGCGACTCCATCCTGTGGTGGTAACTTGAAGTCCACGTTCCTGATTAACGTTCCTTCTAATAAGATCCCAGATCTTCTCTTATTATTAACCGCACTCAATCGTTTCGGCAACATACCAGAATCGGACAACGCCAAAGTTCGCCAGTACCTGAGAAGTTGAGAACTGTCACCTGAATGACGTTCAAAGACCGTAGCGTCATGGTGATCAGCGCTCAGTGGCTCTTGGCGGCAATGCTATATATCCCGGGCCACATATCACAGGATGACCGAGACTGGACTGGCACGTTGGGGGTGATGGATATGTAAATTTTGATACGCAACAAGTACTCAGTGAGTTTGGCTCCATGTCCTCGCTCTTTTGACAGATGATCGATGATCGGCATGACCGTGACAGACATGTTTGACGGATTCAAAAATTTTAGAATGACTTCGGACACGGATTGCCAGCTGGCAATCGATCAACACATGCCAATTGTGTGATCTCCTGATGACATGGGTGCAGTATGTCCGGATCCGATCGCACATTTACAGAGGCTCGTCTTGCCAGTCACCATAATGGGTGTACACCGACTGCTTTCGTCAGTCCCAGGCATACAATGAGTTACGCCACAGGTAGTCCAATCCGGGCCCATACTAGCGCCCTCTCGGGTGATGGCCCAGATATCTCAGAGACTCAGAGCACTGGCAGATGTGAATAAGCCGTGTGTCAGGTACGCTGCAGATCTTCGCAATCCCCGACCCTGAGAGTTTACAAAACGCTATATTTAAGTTGATAGGATCTGTAAGGGACAAGAAATAGAGCGATATAACGCAGAACCACCCAGATCTTCCTGCAAGCAACATTCTACTGTCAGTTATCGTGTATCTTTCAAGGGGTCATACTATTCAAGTTCATCCGTCACTTGGAACATGCCATATTATGGGCCCGACGAACCGGCTGAGACAATCTTTCTAGAACGAACTTTCGTTGCAGGCGACTTTATTGCGGGAGTGGGCTATGGTGAGCAGGATCTCGGGGCTGCTACAACTATGGGGAACTTCGCAATCAAACTAATACGAATGATAGGCATTCAACTGGTGTTGTACGCTTCCTGTGCAGGTTACTTATGGAGTCAAAGAAAAACCCGCAAATTATCGGCTTTCCTTCTCGCATACATAACATTTCTCCTCGCGATCGAAACAATATACATGGTTGTGCAAGCGAACACTGTGCAATCCATGTACATTGACAATCGAAACTACCCTGGAGGTCCTTGGGAATACTTTCTGGCAACCCAAAGTCTACCTATCAACGTTATCTTCTATGCTACCCTCTTCGTTCTCACGTTCCTTTCTGACTTGCTGGTGGTGAGTTATTCCTGCTTTACGACTGCAGTCAATCGAACTCCTGTCGACTGTATCAGCTATGGCGCTGCTGGATCATCTGGACTGCATCTGGACGCATGGCTGCATACGCTGTTATCTTGTTCCCTACCATATGTCTCTTGGCTTCTTTCGGTGAGGTCAATTATTCTGCATCTCTTTTGGACTTTCACTCAAACTTACCTAGCGATGGGTACATTGTGGACACTCCAATCGAGCCAGCCCGGTCTATCTCTCTACAGCAAGCTTCCTATGGCCTATGGAACGGCCTACTATGCAATTTCTCTCAGTGTCAACATCATGCTCACCATCCTTATCACGATTCGACTCTTGATGTACCGCCGGCTGGTTTCCTCATCTCTTTCGCCAGAACATGCGAAGCAGTATCTATCGCTTGCCGCCATCTTGATCGAATCAGCCGCCTTGTACTCCGTTCTCGCTTTCATCTTCATCGTGACATACGCAATAAACAATCCTC
>QFEU01003529.1:0-23118 GCA_003316345.1 Tricholoma terreum
TGCCTGCTTTGTCATCGCACGTGCGCCACCAGCCTCGAGTGGTAGGTGTACACCTAGTCACCATTAAGGTACAACGGCTGTTTAGCCTAGCGGTTATGTTGTTGCGTTTCTGTGGCTGACTAATCAATGCCTTATGCCTGGGTTCGATTCCCGAGTGTGCAATACATATATTTTTGATAGATTACAAATTATGTTATATAATCATTGAGCAGCCCGGAATGGAATGGGACATTCCTGCTGCATTCCTGAGCATTCCTGGTGGGACTAGGAATGGAACAGGAATGGACTGGGAATGGACCAGGACTTACACAAGGGAATTCTATATTATTTCCACCATCTAGGATTCCCAGTCCATTCCTGCCATTCCTAGGATTCCTTAGGAATCCACCAGGAAAAGGTGGCTTAGTGTAAAGACCTCGAGATTTGGCTGGTGGGGTGATGACGAAGGTAGTTGAAATGAGTTGTCAATACGCGATCAGCCAAATCTTTGAATCGGGGGAGCATTTCGGGAGGCTGATTGAGAACATGATGGATGTCATCATGAATGGTGTTGTAGAACATGGTCTCAGGAAGGTTGTCAGCAAATTTTTGAAGAGTATCAGTGAGAGAGATGGAATGGCCAGCGGCATGAAGCTGGGTCAGAGCAAAGCACCATGTACTGATGTAGGCTTTGATTTTGGGTGCAGTAGCTTTGTATGCAAAGAGGCATTCCTTCATGGCACCTGCATGTGCAAGGTCTCCAAGGCCATAAGCTCATTTGAGGACAGAAAGCACCATACAAGCAGTCCGTTGATTGTGATGAATGTCACAATGAGGTGGGAGCAAACCATTAGCAGTAGCAGAAAGGCATGAGGTGATGATGAAGGAGGCAACACCATCAGCCTTCCACCAAGAATTGAAAACGGTGAGATCATCAGCAGTGTAGGGGACAGGGAGGACTGGCAGATAAGTGGGAAAATTGCCAGAATCAAAATATGGAGCATCAACAGGCGGCTGGTCACAGATATGGGAGAAGTGATCAGCATGCTGGATAGTGCCAATGACAGCTTCAAACCACAGGCCCCAATTGGCCCTGCCTTCAAGAATAGGTATATGTGTAGTAGAAGGATTAGAATTAAAATCACAAACAAAAATGGGAGCAGCAGGTAAAGCAGGCAAAGCAGGAATATCAGCAGGGGGAGGAGCATGTAAGTAATGGGGCTGGGGAATGTGAGGTACAGGGGGGTAGTAATTAATGGGAGGATGATGGTAGGGTTGTGGAATTGGAGGTGTAGGGGGAATGAAGTGAGGTGGATTGTCACGGTGTGCAGCGTGAGGGGAAAAATGGATAGGAGAGAGAGGTTGAGTAAGGTAAGAAGAGTGTGCAGAAACACAGGAAGGAAGGGAACGATGTGACAAAATGGAGGGGGAGCGCGGAAATGGAGAGAGGGAGGGGTAGCATAAAAAAGCAGAGTAGTAACAGAAAATTGAGAATAACGAGAACTGGCAGAGGAGGAGAGTGGAACATGTTCAGGAAGAGGTACAGATGAAGGTACAGATGGAGGTATTATTGGGGGAGATGGATGATGAGCTACATAGGTGTTATGTGGGATAGGGTGGAAGGGTTGAGGAGTGGAAATTGGAGTGGAATGAGTTATACAGTAAGGAAATTCATTTGAAATTGGAATGCAAAGAGAAGTATGCAGTAGATTAAAAGTAAAATCAGGAGAAATAAAGGCAGTGCCAGGCAGGGTTGGCATAGTAGGAATGTCATTAGCATGATAAGCATCCTAAGTGTGTGCATCCAGAGGGATCCCCAAGATGAGATTGAAATCATCATCAATTAGATTAGAGGAACAGTGAGATGCCATCAGACGGATGGAGATAGTGACAGAGATGTCAAAACAGCAATGGAAAAAGATGCCAAGTCCCTGATCTTGATGGATCAAGGCGAGAGGTGGCGGGAATGAAAGCTAGAATCAATTTAAGCGTCGGGAATGGCACTAAATGAAACCGATCAAGACTGATCGTGACTGATTGATGAATTGGGCACGCACTAAAAAAAACGTAATGTTGATGTCAATCTTGCCCAAAGGACAAGGAAGAGAAGTCTGGTCCCCTGAGGATCCTGTCTGTTCTTTAAAAAAGCTACTGGCCAGGGCCCATAACCTGTAGGCTGGATAGCGGTCTAGAATAGTGACAGGCGAACTCCTCAGTGTCAGGGAAGAATATAGACAACTATATTATTACCTAGAACAGTGACAGGCAAACTACAGTATGTAGTGAGTATAGTGCAAGACAAGGAAAAACACAGATATGTACCTCCTCAGTGTCAGGGAAGAATATAGACAACTGAGGAGGGAAGCACGAAGGAAACGAGTGTATAGTATTCAAAGACACGTGATCGGTATGGAAGATACCGAGAGCGCATGGACGCACTCACAGCATATATGCTAACAGCCGTGATACCATCTCTTTGTGGCGGGCAAGTCTCCAACCAGAGACTAGATGTTGGTCAAGCAACATGTGAGGCTTTCTCATACAGCCACTGTCAGCCAGTGACAAAGCCTTATGAATGCCATCACGAAGTAGTGCAAATCGATAGAAAATGATGTATTAGTATGAACCGCACAACCACTCACTGCAAACCTCAGGGGGTAGGAAAACCCCCCCTAATTCAACCATTTAAGAGAGGAAAAATATGAGTTTAGAGTATGAATTTTCACCATCCCATGGTGGGGATTCATCCCTTAAATGGATGAAGAAAATGGTGGTTTTCATCTGGATAAAGGATGTATAATACACCTCTGAAGGGAGTGAATGTCATACAAAAACTTCATAAAAATCATACCTGAATTTGTCATGTTTCAAACCCCTGCAAGGTATGAATTTGAAGGTTATTTTTCATTCATTAAGCATAGTAATTTCATGAAGTCATTAACCAAGACTTTTCATCTGTTAAGCAGCTAGTTTTTATATGATATCAAGGTATGAAATCTTCACAGATTTCAGATAATAAACACTAGGAAAACCATCCCACATTTCATACATTTAAATAGTGTAAAATGATATATTTACAGTAGTACAGTTTTCAGGAAAAAGTAAAGAAAACCCCTGCCCTGTTGTCCCTTGTCCGGCATGGCAGTCAAGGCTGCCGTGGTGCGGCTGTAGTGGTGCAGCGCCGCGTCCTATCATCGCGCTCGCCCCCATCCCCATCCCTGCCCCCACCCCCATCGTCCTTGTCCTCTTTGTCCCACTCCCTCCTCACTCCACAAGCAGAGGCTCATGGCAGTGGGGGTGGGTTTTGTTTGTGCCGGCTGCATCACGAATGCCGCGGGGGTCAATGGTGACGGTGGAGGGTGCACAACAACGGGTCAAGGGGGTGATTCTGGTGGTCTGGTAGGTTTCATCCATCGCTCTGGGGGTGTAGGTAGCTGTCCCGGAACCGTTGGAGTTTGTGGCAGAGATATTGTCGACAGGGTAGTCGACGACGGCGAGGTCGACGACGATGAGGGTAGGGGAGGCAGGGAGGGTGCAGGGGGTGGTTCAGGGGTTGCAGGGGCTCGAGAGGGTGTGTGGGGACGTGGCACTCGCATTGTCTGAGCTCCAGATGGCTGGTACTCGACGGTTTTCGTGGCCGGCGCTGGCATCGTCAACGGTGACGTGGCAGCTATCGTCGACGGCAGGGGGGGCAAATGGGGTTCAACAGGGGGTTGTGGGGCTGCAGATGGTGGGGGTGTGCTGGTAAGTCTCTATGGCTTCGGTGTGGCTACAGACGGCGGGTACTCGACGATTTCCGGGGACGACGGTGCCACCGTCGTCAGTGACGTGGCACACGTCGTGGGGCCTCTGGCGGGTTCAGAGGAGGTTTCCAGGGCTGCAGGTGGTCGTGGGGTTGCACCAGAGGTGTCTGCAGCTTCGTTTGGGCTGTAGACGGCAGGTTCTCGACAGATTGTGCAGATGGCGCTGCCACCGTTGTCAGTGACGTGGCACGCATCGAAGGTGATGGTGATGGAGGAGAGGGTGTGGGAACCATTGCGGCGGGTGTGCACGCAGTGGTGGTGGTGGTGGGGTGAAAGTGAGAGGGAGGGAGGCAGCCGTCGTCGAAGGGAGTGCCAGTCTGCGATGTGATGTTGATGTTCAACATTCATCACGTGATGTGTTGAGGGTGGGCTGCAATCACTTTATACTTGCAAAATGCATACAGGACAACAAGATGAAATTCAGCCTCTTGTGGTATGAAACATTATACCCTGGAAAAACCATTAGGGTATAAAATATAAACAGTCAATTCAATCTTTAATGAAAGAAATCTATCTTAACTGTAATGGTATGAAATTTCTATTCTATCTTAGGCTGAAAAACATATCCACACCAAGGGTTGTAAAATGGGATTAAAATGCTGGCCTGAATTCAGCCATTCATTGGGTGAAATTCCATCATTTTAATATGCTGAAAAATGCACACTTTTAGGGGTTGAGATTTTATCCATTAAATCTGAGGATTAAATTACCACCATGAATTCAGTCATTCTTTGCATGAAAATCCTGCCCCTTGAAGTGCTGAAAAACTATCAGTTTATGATGTTGACAATTCATCCATTAGAAGGGTAAAAAATCAGGGTGTGAAAATGCACACTTTTGGGGGGTTGAGATTTTATCCATTAATCTGAGAATTAAATTACCACCATGAATTCAGTCATTCTTTGCATGAAAATCCTGCCCCTTGAAGTGCTGAAAAACTACCAGTTTATGATGTTGACAATGCATCCATTAGAAGGATAAAAAATCAGGGTGTGAAAACCAGCCCAAATTCATACCCTCTTATTTCAGCCATTTAAATATGGAAATTACATATTCAGCACTTAAGTGGATGAAATTTAGGTGCCATGGGGTTCATAGTGGCTTTCGGCCGTATCACACCCCGTCCTGTACCGTTGAAAATTCTTGCTTGAACTTGATGGTACGGGTGATGGACGGCTTCATACTGTAACTGACCTGTCAACATACGGCCGTAAGCCGTTACGGTACGGTGTGCAGTCCTAAAATTTATGGCGCTATGGAATACAGACTACTCCAAAACTAAATCAACTTCCACCCTCCATCTTTGAATTTAATTGCTCTTTTACCATCGCTAAGGTCAACAATGTAGAGGTTGGTTGTAGTGATATCGATTATGGAGTCTATTCTCGCATGCTTTCTCCAGAAAACACCAAACTTCTTAACCGGAAGAAGGCTGCTCGTGGTATTCATCGGAACACCATCAGAGATGTAAATTGTGGTGTAAGTGTTGGTATCTGTATTGTGATTTCTGACCCCAGGACGGGCCCAATCCTTCCACCCGTTCTTAACCTTGAATGGCTTGCCGTTTGCAGGTCCACCGGCGACCTCGGTGCGGCCTGATTCATCAAACATGACCATCAAGCCTCCTAGAATGTCGACGAAGTCAGTGGTGGAACTGACTGCCCCGCCGGCCTATATGATTAGATGGTCTAGTTCAAGCGGTATCAATGTGGCATGCACAGTATACTTACCTCAAATTTATTAGTTTCAAAGACTTGGTACCCCTCGTCGAACTCCACCTTCATCGGTGAATGGAGCTGGTCGGTCTGGATCGTCAAAAAGATGACATTGCCAGACTGTTCCTCTCTATCAGTTTTCATGTTTCTAGTGAAGCAGAGACAATATCCAAGAGATACGAAATGTTTCAAGTCATCTTCGTCCACCTCGACAATGAGTTCAAGTGTCATATTGGCGATTTAATGAGTAAGAGTGGTTTAATTGGAAAGGTGTAATGCTGTCAAGCTGAAGTTATTTGTGTTGTAAATCGAAAGCGGCCGCGGCGAGTGCCGCAACTTGAACTTGTGGAACGACTCGCACACAATACATTTTTCACATCATCTGAAATCTTCCGGTCCGGCAACAGACAAAACTTCGTTTTGGTTGACTTGGTATGGCAACTAAACACCTTGCGATCGTGGCGTTCTGTCTAATTACCCTTTCCGGCTTTTACATGTATCCCATATCTGTGAACAGTTACAGATTTGCTTCCGCTAAGAATTCACGGGTTCTTGATATTTGGAACAAGTCGGCTATCTCATTAAAAAATGTGCAGAATCTGATAGGCACTTAGTACCTGAAAGAGGCTGCTTCGATTGATCAAGTGCCGATCAACACACGGAATATACTGACATACAACTTTTGTATTTTGTGTGGCAACAGAACATGGACAGCTCAATTTCAAGACCCACAGTGAAGAGCCCAGCGATGACGTGGGAGATCAAGCCATTGTTCGCTATCGTTACAAAGATTCATCTCTTCGGCAGTCCAGAAGAACACTTCTGTGTTGGCATGCAAAATCAACTCGCTTGCGAGTGGAGTGGAGTGCACAGGCCGTCTCAACAGAACATTGTAGCCTGTTGTAGCTCAATGCTTATGGTGCCAGCCATGACTAGTGGCCGGTGGGCAGTTGAGATGGCGTCGAGGAAGATTGAACGAAATTTTTGCGAGAGCCATTACTGTATGTGACAGTGAAATCAGCACAGACGACAGTCTTGAAAATTGAGCTGTCCAGGTTAATTTTGGACTCATACTATGGTCCAGAGTATTCTGAGTAGTTTACTACTGATCACGCTCAGTAAAAAAGGTTCGTCAAGCAAAGTACGGTGTTAGTCATGTGAAGTCTGTGATTGGTCATCTCTTTGTCTATACGTCCGTAGATCTTGACTATGTACGTCGTGTCCTTGTAGTGCTGGCCGTCTCTAACTTGGTAACGAGAAAACCTGGGCTGAGATGCTTTCCACCTTCGCACGTTATTCCGAGTGTTCCGCATTGCATCTGCTCTTTGAGCGCTCGACTTTAGCTCAACCACGAAATTTCGTCCAAGTTCAGAAAACAGTCCAGCGCAACCTCCGATTGTTTTCACTACGCAAGCGACTCAAGTCCCGCAGTCCCTATTCTCTACAAACCATTCCAACACTTCAGCTGCATACTGCCGTCCGATATACTCAATACTGTAAGTTTTGTGATACTCTCACTGTGTTGTATAATTATATATTCATTAGGGCTCGTATCAATCTCATTATTCTACCATCGACAACAGTACTTGCCAGTGCCATCACCCCATACCATGCCACTTACCAGGACCGAATCGTTCATTTTCCATGACAGTGCTAGCTTGGATGAACCATTGACACCACCAACCCTGCTGACCCCAAACCCACCGTCTCCAGGTACCCGCGCCCCCGCAGATACGTTTGCTACCACAGAGCATGCGATCACTACCGTATTTGGACCTGCCAACGCATCCCCGAGTCCACCACCTATCTTACCTAGTCCTGGGCTCCCGATTGTAAATCAAGGCTTTCCTCGCCGATCTTCTCCACTGGGCCCATGCCCACGCGTACTTTCTTTCCACCGCACCCCTGCAGATACGTTTGCTACCACAGAGCATGCGATCACTACCGTATTCGGACCTGCCAACGCATCCCTGAGTCCACCACCTATCTTACCTATTCCTGGGCTCCCGATTGTAAATCAAGGCTTTCCTCGCCGATCTTCTCCACTGGGCCCACGCCCACGCGTACTTTCTTTCCACCCGGCGTTTCCGCGTTCAGGGCCGAAACCAAATCTCTATCGTTTGGCTCTTATGATCAGGTCGGCAAAAGCTGCTGCCAAGAATCCTTCCGCTGGGCCCATGTATGCACAGATTCTCTCATTACCTGGTATTTCCACACTCCAGGCTGAAACGGAATCTCCGTCATTTGGCTCTTACGATGGTTGGGCGGTGGTCGAGAGTGAGTAGGCTGTAACCACTCAAGAAAGGTTTGGAGGATGGCAGGGTAGAGAATAGCTTGTGGCAAGAGTGTGGACTAGAGATTAATATATGCTGAAGATTGTTTTTTCAAGTATTGACTGGGGTAATTAGGAATTTTTATGCATTATAACCCTTCTTGCAAGACTTGGATAGTGTTTCTTAAGACATCAGCACTTCAATAAATGATGACAAGCTCCTGGCATGGTGGTTGGATGCAGATTCTTGTGAAAATGGTGTTGATATGAACTTTGTTTTTGTACCTACAATCTATCATGCTGCAGGTAAGGGTATGGTGTCCCCCACAGTTTTTTGTAGGTTACCCATTAGATTCAAGGGTTTACTTGAACCCACAGTTAATACTGTGGGTTTCTGAGTATGTAGTCTACAATATAGATATATACGGCTGTAACAAATGGTTTGCGGCTGTATAATTGATGGTGCTGCATGGTGTAATCCCATACCATACATTGTACTGTCAAGCATGCTTTCCAAGGCCTGACAGTACAGTCATGGCGGTGGTAATATGGGTGTGATATTGTAAGGGGAACACTCGATGAGCCTTACAAACATGTTTGAACATGTCTGAATACCTGTGAACAACTTCGTGAACATTCAAACAACTTTGCAAACTCTCAAACAACTCAAACCACTTTGCAAACTGTTTGAATGACTCAAACATTCATCAAACCTCTTGACAACTCTTTGAACATGAATCAAGCCTGTCGACAACTAGGCATCTGCACGGGTAACCCCTGGGTACTCACAGCACAACCCATAACCTAACCCCCAGGGGTATATACCCACAAACCCACAGGTTAGAAGTGGTGGGTCATGGCGGGTATGGGTATAACCCATGGGTTTACAGCATACAATATTTTTTTAGATTAAATATGTAGCAGTTCTATAAATTGATATGGTCCCATCCTTTCTCCAGCTCAGGCTCTTCGTCCTCCTCAACTTCAGGAAGAACAGTTACTGCCATAACATCTAATCCTTTACTAGTCCTAATAAACTCCAAGATCCGAGACAAATCAACACCCGAGTTGACTGTGCTGAGAGACAAATGGGGGGGAGTGTAACTTGTCAGAAAATAATTTGAGGAGTCCAGCTGTCCAAATTGGGGAGAAGAAAGTACTGTGCAGAGTCTTTGCCAACGACAAGTCATACTTCGACTTTCCTTCTTTTGGCAACAGATAATGTTTTGATGTGGTGGACGGAGCATCGTGGAATGTACCCTTGTCTTTCGTGTATGGTGTTAGATTATTTATCTGTCCCTGGTATGTCAATCTTTGCCTGAGTCATATCATTATTTGTCTAATCTATTTATTAGCAACTTTGGTTGATGTCGAACGCATATTCAGCCATGGTCGATTAATATTATCACAATTGCTTCCCCATTTTTTGCCCTATGTGCACAGACCCATTGACACAGAAACCTAACGGTACGTCTGACTACCATCTGCCTCTGTGTTAGTGCACATAACAGTCATCACCACCAGTTATTGGGTATCCAGTGGCTCAGCTTGTTGAAATTGCTGACGAACATAGAGAGGTCTGGGCTGAACTGGAAATTGTGGTTTTCGCTGTCAGTGTACAATGCCAGCGGTGAGTGATCCAGTTGTGGGGAATTCACTATGTACATAAACTGGACACATCCATTCAATTATGGTCTCCCCAGCCTTTGGGAACGACCCTCTTCTGAGGGTATGATGATGATGACGTCCATTAGTGTCGATGACACATTCTCGTTCATGCAATCGCCCCCGCAGGTGATGCCTCAAACTTCTATTTCAAGGCCCCAACCCAGCTGCCAAAAATCAAATATGTTGGTTGCCTCCCATGCACCCCAAATCAGTCAATTTAACTGCAGTGCGCATCCAATACAAGATTGGTTCAGTTGCACAGTCATATCCAGCATTGGGCACTGCTAGTAGATGTTCAACGTGGGCGAAGTATCGTCCAGATTTGTACATTGACTCTCTGTCGATGGACTCGGTGTCAAGCGATTTCTCAGCAATGTGCCTTGGTCATCCAGGTGTGGGTGACAAGATGTTTGATACAGCTATGGACCACGGGGCTCCACTTCCAGCAATTTCGGTGTCGCCCTATAAGAGTGTTGTGGAACCCTGGTATGAAAACAGGTCTTCGTTTGACTACGATTCTATCATTGACGATGATGAACGCATGCCTTCCATGGAGGATAATTCGGTCTTTTGGAAATAATTAATGTGTGAAGGCTTCATTGTTGCCCCCTGATGACCATTTCCGGCTGCTCTCAGTGCTCAGTTTCAATAACAGCACTCATAGTCCCATGCAGGATGGCGATACCATGATCAGCATGAGTCTGTCCTCTAGTCTCTGCTTAAATCTCTCTGACACGCTTACAGAAATAGGGTGGGGGCCACATTCACCGTCATTCTATGGAGGCAACGCCTTGTCCAAGAGTTGAAAAGAGGAAACTTTCAGTTTTCCAAGCTCCTCAAATGCACAATGGTTTTCAAGAATACCTCAAATCACCAAACAAGGCTCGGATTATTGAGAAGCCATCTATCGCTTCGACCTCGTCATATACTTTGGGCGGAGAATGAATGAATGATCGAGCCATGACATGGACTTCTGGAACGGCAAAGTTTGGAAGAGAGTGTTCTCGCTGCAAATGGTGAGGATTTGACTGAGTGAATGTGTTCCTTGGTGCATGTCCTACAAAATGTGTGGGTGCAAAGAGGTATTTCTATCGATCAAATTCATCATGAAGCTCCTTGCGTGCAGGGGCAGTCAATGATGGCAGGTTGTCGAACAGGTTTTTCAGCTTTGATGGTGTAGTCTATCATCGACAGTCATGTCAGATATGTAAAAAGCATCTTGTATGGTTGACAACAGAGAAGCCAGGCACCTTCTTGGCAAGTTCCTCGACTATTACATCATTGCATGATGCATTGTCGCAGGTGACACTTTGGCGGGTTGGCAGAGGGGTATGCAGGTCATCACACCACTACCTGTACCCAAACCCCTTGGTATCCATACCCGTGACCCTTATGGGTACTGTGAACCCATGCTTATGCCTATCGACAACTCTTCGGATGTCTCATTCCTTCCTCTAACCATCTTGCAACTCTGACAGCCTTTGGAACACCTTTGTGTGCCCTGTATAGTGTATTTGGCTGTGCACCCATCATTTCTGGATAATCCCCATCAAACTGGGGATCATCTGTTCATCTTGTATATTGACCCTATAGACTACTGCCCCATTGGGACTGCTTCAGTGTAGATAGTCACACCCTTTAGGGAGAGACTGTCTGAAGGTCTGCGAAGATCTCAAAGTAACTTTGAAGGTCTCCGAAGACTTGTGAAGATCTCCAGAGGTGCAAAGTAATTTTCGGAGGTGCAAACCGATCTTTGTAGGTGTGAACTGATTTTTGGAGGTGTGAACTGATTTTTGGAGATGCGAGGTAATCTTCAGAGTCATGAAGTAATCTTCAGACTCACACGAAGATGTTTGGAAAATGTCGTAGGGCTTTGAGAAGTTGTAGAACATCTGTAGGAGTGTCCCCTTACACATAGTGCATAGGTACAGCAATTTGGAACCAGTGCCTGTACCCAAGGGTACTCATGACCACATTATCATGGTGTTACTCATATCCCTGTGCTGCCTTATTTACAAAGTATAGAGCCCTATAAAGTATTATGAAGTCCTACCAAGTAACACAAAGGTCCACAAAGCACTTCAGACTTTTATGAAAGGTCAGGGCTAATGGTACATCAGCATGTAGTACTAGTATATTTTCTATGATTCATACATGTTGGAGATCAGAAGGAAGCTTGTTATCATTGGAAATTTCTAATTTCTACACAAGCTTTGGCTGTACTGTTTATTGTTTCATATTTCTTTCTTGTTTCATGTCCACTGCAATTTCAATATCATTCTTATCTGTTAGAAAAGGTTTGGTGCAAAACATTACCCAAATGAACTTTGTACAGCTATTGTATTACTGCTGTGGTGCGCAACTACTTTGCATATCATCCACTTCCAAATGCCCATTTACGAATACACCTTATAATTTGATGTGATAAAGAATACACACATGAAGTTGTATACAAATGATAAACTAATACACAACATACATGTGATTGTAAGAGAGTGCTTTTTTACATATCATCCTCATTCTCAGCCTCATCTTCAGCCTCTTCAGTTTCTTCAGCATTCAACATTGCTAAACCAGGATGTTTTCTAAGTACCCAAATGTGTGTCTGAGTCCCAGGCATTTGCCATATTCCAACTTTGCATGTGATAGCTTTAACTGGCAATACACAAACATTCTGCAACCAAGTTCCTCTCCAGGCTCCAAGAATATTCTCCAAATTTGCTAGATTACGATAGACCACCAATAATTCATTGTCTTGCTTAGTTTCATAGAATGCCAGTGCTTCACCAAATATTAAGTTAGATGAGCCATCTGGCTGAAGTACAGATGCCTAAATTAAATTATAATCAGTTTGAGTATAGATTACAACAATTTTTCATACCTCAAACCATCTAGAATATCTAGTACTTGAAGATTTGGTAGACAATGAATCACTCAAACAACTATGAATCAATTTTCCATGCAGACGGACTTTCCCCCATCGGACAATTTGAGATTGACATTTAGAAAGACGAATATGGTGTCCCAAAAAACTGCTTATTGCTTGCAAGTGCTGATCAAGTGATTCATTGGCACATAGTTCTCTTTTCAGTATCTTTACCATTTTGACTGGTTTAATCTGAGTTAGATTAAGAGCTGAGTTTGACTTGTTTTTGTTACTATCAAAAGATGGATAGTACAAAAGCAAAATTTTCAGCATTTCTTTCTCATGGATTTGATTGGCCAAATTGGCAAATACTGCTTTCTTTGAACGTATTCTGCGGCTCATCTCCCCAATACTTCTTTCAACTGTAGCCTGTGAACCAACTCTGATAGATCCATTCCATAAAATGTTTTGTGGAATATGGATTAGCTGAAATATGCATAGTCTAAATCTTGAAATGTTTTCTGGATTTCCTCCAACATATATCCTTTCGTAACCCTTGAGAAAATCAACAATGGTTTTTCGAAGACCATCTAAGTCACTTTCAGACCTAGGAAGTAGTGTCATCGAAAATTCCATAGCTTGAACAAAGTGTGAAAAGTTTTGTAGGACTATAGAGTTAAATCCCAACTCTATGCCAATTGGTATAATATACCAATGCAATAGAGCCATCCATTCATAGATTTTATATTGACTATGACGCTTTAGGAAAGGGTCACGAATAGGCCCACAGAAAGAAGGGGGAAGTGTGAACATTGCTTGTGATACTAATAATCCAAACTCTCTGAGCTTGTCCTCAGAAATGTAAAATCCATCAGTTGGCTGGCTTTTGGTCCATAGATCAAAAATAAATGCCATACAATTTTCATAGATGAGATGAAATGGATCAGGAGGAAAAAAGTTTGGATGAGAAAATGCTGGACTTGCAGCACATAAAGGCAAACATGAAATACCAGTAGTTTTTACAATATCATCAACTGTTTTTTTGGTTGTTGCTTCTGAAAGCTTCTCAATAGTGCTCCAATAATGAGATTCTGTACGCATAGGCAAATTATTCAAATCATAAGCTGGACGGTTGGGATTGTATTGTTTATCATCAGTGTCAGGTGGTGACATGGGATAATATTGTGCTTTTGCTCCTCTGCTTATCTTGGAGCGTGCTCCTTGTACTAAGCTAAAACGATCCCCAAATATTGCTGAATGTCCTGCCATACCACTAAGTTTTGCAGAGCCAAGCATATCTCCAAGAATCATACAAATATATGCACGAAAAACAAAATACGAGGAGTCAACAGCATCCCATATCCAGATTCCTTCACTAGCCATAGCCATGTTCTGAAACATTGGATACAAAAAACTCTCTATATCTCCAGGAGAATTTGGACCTGGAGTAGCCAAGGGAATTATAATACCATCTCCTTTGTACCGCATATCACCTGGCAGGTTAAGTAATATGAGAATAACAAGCCAAGTATTTGATTGCTTCTTCATAGTAAGTTGAGCACCATCTGTTGAAAGTGCAAAAGCAATATCTCGTTTATCTGTGAAAAGTCCCATTGATTCATGATGCATGCAGTGCACACGTGAATCACTAAAGTCTGAGTAGGTTTTTGTATGGGAAGCAGTATAAACAAGATGCAGTGCTTGCTTTAGATGAGTATCTCTTTGTCTTAGCAATGTAGATGTTTCAGCATTGGCATATAAGGCTTTGATTGTTGGTATAATGGGAAGTGTCATTACTTGCACATATGGTTTCTTTTTTCCAAATGATGTTGCTTGAGTTTTATAGCGTGGTTTTCCGCATAGTGTGTTTTTACCAAGAGGATAAGGACATGTATCATAGTTTTCATAACATCCTGTATAAGCAATACAACTGGCAGGACACATGTCTGTTCTGATTGGTATAAGCTCTGTCAGACTAATTGCAAGCTTGTTTGCTAGATACAAAGAAAGAATCTTTGTTCCAGTTGCCTTTTCCAAAACTGCTGCATGCATATTATAGGCCTTGACAGTTCCCTTTGATTTGCTCCATGCAATATAATGTTCCAAAGAGAGCTCTTGTGATCTTGTTAAGATTTGCAATGCAGGAGGTAAAGGTGGAGGATCCATAGGCAATCTGTAATCTCCCAGCAGCTCATCTCGGATATTCTGGACCTGCTTAAATTGATGCTGCCCATCACAGCCACTGTGGTTCCCCTCGAAAATGACATTGGTAATATCAGATGCATCTTCCATGTCTGATATATCTGAATTATCATCAACCTCTCCCTGGTTGGCAAAGTCTGGAAAAGCTCCTGATGAAACACTCTCATTTCCAGAAAAGATATCCTCATCAGAAGAGGTATTCTCATCACTAGATAGGATGTCTTCATCAGACAAGGTGTTCTCATCAGATGAGATGCCCTGATTAGATGAAGCATCTTCAGCAAAAAGAGACAAGCCCTTATCTGGAGACAAATTGGTAGAATGAGTAATCTCTGAACCATAGCTCATACTAGGGCCATCGGGACTATCTATAGAGCTGGTACCAGACTGAGTCCCTTTGAATAGATATTATTTTTTAAAAGATAGAAAAGATATCTAGAAAATACTTACAGTGGAGTGGGATGCTGTCTTTATAATTTTTGTTCAATTAGCCTGTGTTGTGTTACAAATTTGAGTTTACATACCATATGCCTCTGAAGTTGGTAAAGTATGAGCTTCTTCATCTGATTCTCCTACATTGTCTTCCTCAGACTGGTTTGTTTGAGATATCACATAAACAAACACACCTGGCACTAATTATTATTATAAGTTAGTGGTCAATGCATTACATGTATAAAAGCATGATATACAGACCTGTAGCTAGCCCTATGAGACCTTTGAGAGAGTCTTTGGTCTTATCAATGCATTCTTGAACATGCGTGATGTAAAGATCTGTGTGTGCTATCCCAGATATCAGTTGATCCTGATCAGCCTTCAGATGACGTCTGATTGTCTTTTTGCTTTGCTTTATTGAAGGATAGCACTTGCTGCAGTAGCAAAACATGGTGGTTGGTGGTTGGTGTTCGAGATAAGAATCAGATTGCATTAATTTGATCCGATGAGATGAGTCAGAGATTTGATCACATGACTATTTGACTTGGTCGTCGAAACTTTCAGCAGCAGCGATTCCGACGTTCTTGGCTCAACATTTTCAATGTCTACCTTTAGTACTTCAGATCATCTCAGCTTCAACTTTATGCCTTCTCAGCTTCCGCAGGTCCCGGCAGGTATAGAGAACTTGGAATTTGCAGATCTGCTGAAACATCCGCAATGCATGTCTCTGTGGATGAAGAACATGGAGATGCAGGAGAAGAACCTGGAGATGCAAGATTCACAGCTAAAGCTCATCAAGAAGAACAGCAGTCTCGAGAGCAAAGTCACCTCCCTGGAATGCGAGTTATCGGTGGCCAAACAGGAGGTTTATACTTTATCTACTGAGCTCGAAAGTATAAAAGTAAATGCGATGCTGTAAGTCATGTTTTTATTTCTCTAACTCATAGCCAAAATCTCCCTTAGTGGCCCTCAAACACCTTTTCAATCATCTCCCGCAACATCTATTCAGCCAAGTGACTCAATATCGCAAAGCCATCGCCCTCCTTCAACCTCATATGTCGCGGCTTTACCGGCTCAACCTGCGATACGGCCACCACAATACCCTTTCGAGGTACTCTGGTTACTCGAAGACTGTCGACAAGACCCAACAGTCGGTGTTACAGAGTCAAACAAGTCACGGCCTGCTATGGACAGGGCTATCCGCCATCCAGATGGCCGCATGGTTTGCGATGTCGAATGGAATGCAATCAAGGCATCAGCACGTTTAATCGTGCATGAACTAGCCAGTCTTCCGCAGGCTGAGTCGAATTGCATAGCAAAGGTGCGAAAAACAAAGGTATTCTACCGATCACAGTATCCTAGGCAGTGGCGGACCGCTATACAACAATTAGAAGACCAGCAACCACTCCTGAAACTCTGTGCATCTAACTGGAAGGCGGACCACGTTCTTGGCAATGCGCTTTTGGCTGCGAAGGACCCCGACATGCTGTTAACGAAACGCAAAAAGTCTAAGGATAAGAAGAAGAAGAAGCAGAGGAAAGGAAAGGATAAGGAGAAGGAGAAGGAGAAGAGCGAGAGTGATAGCGAGAGTGAGGATGGCGATGGTTTTGATGATGATGACGATGACAAGGACAAGGACAAGTCTACGAGTAGCAAGGGTGCTGGTAAGTGGTCGTTGATAATGACCCCTATTGTTGGCTTATTCATAATTTCAGGCAGTTCTTCCCTTCAAATCCCAACTATATATGCCCACAATGCCTCTGATGTTACTATGGCATCACCGTCATCTAGCAGGGCAAGCGGCCTGAAGCGAGCTGAACCGTCGTCTATCCCTCAAAAGCAAGACTCAGCAAAGAAAAGGCGAGGGGCATGGGACAACAAACAGCAAGTCTCCAAGATAGACTGGCTGTCTGGCCTGAACCGTGGTGCAAAGACTGCTACAACGTCGTTGCCTGCGCATACGGAAGATGACGCATCTAAGCTGATTCAGGTTGATGCCTCCTGTAAGTACTTCCTCTTTACGAACTACGGATATGCTAACTACAAGTATAAGATGTGGCCTTAAAACGTATGTATATGCTCTCCATCAGCCTTGTAATTGACAAATCATAACAGGCACGTTTATGGACGAGTTCCCCTCCATTCGGAATGCTATTGATCTCTTGAAGGCGATGGAGGCAAACCCCAACTTCAGAGCAGGAACAACGCCGATCCTTACTACCAACTTTCTTTCCAGGATCGAGAATGCAAGCCCTGCTGCTCCCGATCTCTCTGAAGATGATACCGGAATTTCCTGGGGCCACCATCAATTCACCAGTGGAAGCACGACTGTCAAATCTGTTCTCACGTCCTGGGAATCCATTGGAAGCACTGTAATGGCATGCAAGCTCATTGCTGCTGGGATTAAGACATGTAAAGTAGCGCGTCACATTTGTTTCAACAACAGTATCACGACTTCTTCATATCTTGCCAATGCCTATTTGTCGAACATGGTGGACCAACTCTGGGATGTGTGGATTACAGCAGGCGGGGTAAGCCTAACTAAAACACGACCATCATTACTATACTAATATCCACGCACGCAAAGCCTATATTGACAGGTAATGCCACTGCTATGCAAACGGGCCTTGACGAAAACCCACCCCCATCATCTCCAGTATCGTCGCCACCAGCCTCAACTTTCATCAGTAGCACGGATGGTCCATCAGTGTGCTCTACGTCTGTCCTGGCAGGTGGGCCTTTGGCAGACGAAGGTCTCGTAGGTCGAGGTCCAGCAAGCAAAGGCATGGTTTATAAAGGAGGTGAAAGTTCAGCGGGCGGAAGTAAAAAAGGTAGAGGCTTGGCAGATAGAGGTTCGACTGGCGAAGGTTCAATGGGTGCAGGTTCAACAGGCAGGGACTCAAGTTCGATGGGCGAAGGTTTGACAGGAGGAGGCTTGACAGACGGAGGCCCTAGTTTGACAGGTGGAGGCTCGATAGTTGAAGATTTGACGGGTGGAAGCAAAGTGGGTGGAGGTTCAACAAGTGGTATCAAAGCAAACTTGGGGCTACAGGTAAGCAACCGACATGCCCAATTAAAATCGACAGCTGACCTTAATTACCAGGCTCTCACAAAGGAGGAGCTGAAGTCGTGGATCCAAAGCACAAACATCGTTGTTGCGTTGACCAACAAACAGAAGTCGAAAGACGGTAAGCAGCTTCAGTCGAATCTTGATTTGATCTTTTAAAATTTGACGTCGTTAATACAGATCTTATAAATGCAATCATGGCTGCTACACAAGACAAGCGGCCTACTGAAGACCGAATCAATGCCATCATCACGCAGGTACGCCGCTTGTTTTCTCGGGGAAGTATGCTGCGTACTTATAGTTTCATTTAAGCGCAAGGCTAAAAAGGCTGCACAAAAGGCTGGTAAGGCCGCGACTACGCTAGCTAGTGTCCAAAATGCCAGCAGTCCCAGTCTTTGACTAGGGCCGGGCCATGGGCTAGTACTTCTTTGGGTTGTCCTGCTGTCGTCGTCTTCGACTCTTCCTGCTGGTTACCTCGAGCTCCTTGCATGCCTGTTTTACAATTCTTGATTGCTGTAGCTTCCCCGCCCCTGTATATTTACTTTTATGACGAATATCATGACTATCAATTCACTCCTGGTTGACTATTGCATGCCTACAAATAACTGGAAGCTGACGAGAGCATGACTTTACAGCAACGTCAACTATTATTTTAATTGGACTGGTTGAGACTAATTGCACGACTTTTTCATACAATTGCCTGACTATCTGTTCCACCTAAGCACAACTACCAGTTGACTTGCACAGTAAGGTGTCTGTCAAAATCCAGGGCACTTTAGTCGTAGTCTAGTTGAAGACTTAATTTCACATGACCCCAGCATACTATGGCCCGACTTTTGTTTTTACTGAGGATCACGCGTCACACCTAATTTCTTTTTGAATCTTTTTCCCCCAAATCTTCGAACACCTTAGTCGTAATAGTACAGTACATGTAGAATAGTTTCCTTAGTACCCTTTGCCTGTTTGTTACGAGCTCAAAATAAATGATTCTCAGTCCGTCATAATCTTTGTGCCACTGGTCCCAACTCAATTTCCGCAACGCCTGGTTATTCCAGTTTAGGCCCCCTCCAGATCCCCTGGTTGAGGCTAAATTGCTTTCGTTTTTATGAACGTAACCTGGTGACTCTTGATAACGCTCTGGCCGATTCAGATTAGGATTGATGTCCCACATGTGTTCCGTTCCCGACCCGAATATCGCTTCATCACCGAACTTGACCATGACTGTGACAGTTCCTAAGGCCCCACTTTCAAGATTAGCACCTCTGGACGAAACAGTCCAATAGGGTGATTCTCCTACAAACATACTTCGCATTTCTGCCCTGAAGGGTAAAGGAATGGATAGCTTACTTCTTATTTCCCATTTATTTTTTGGTGATCCCCATGGGCAGTCCCAATAGATGTTGCAGATAATTGATCCCCTGTCATCGACGATATCGAACGAACCTTCAGTTCCGCTAAGGGAAGTTGAGCGGCCACAAGAGTTGACTTGGAAAGACTCTTTTGGACGAATAAACTGGTCCTCTATATCACCAATCGGGATATCCCATTCTTTCTGGTCTGTGAGCCACAGAATAAATAAACCAATTTGTAGTGCAGCCAGATATATCAAAAGCGCAGGGTACTCACAATCCTTGTGGAACTTGCCCCAATAAAGTTGGACATTCTTGATTTTGAACGGGTGCAAGCCGATATTCTGGAGGAT
This sequence comes from Tricholoma terreum, assembly GCA_003316345.1. Classification (NCBI taxonomy): domain Eukaryota; kingdom Fungi; phylum Basidiomycota; class Agaricomycetes; order Agaricales; family Tricholomataceae; genus Tricholoma; species Tricholoma terreum. The sequence goes on from QFEU01003529.1 coordinate 19,707, forward strand.
GATAATCACCCACTGAGCCTCTCCCAATGGGGCCGGCACGTCCAAGTCAACAGAAATGGTTGTGGTCAAGGTGGATCCAGTTTCTGCTGCCATGTGAGGTATCGCAACGCAGAAGCAGGTAAGTAGGATGATCAACACCTCTTTCAGGCACGTGCGAGAACATTTTATAACATCTCTTCCAATTAATCGATTAAGTCAGACATTTCAACGGGCTTACTGCGGGGAGATAAGCGTATGTAACCCAATCATTTTTCTGGAACGAAAATGTCGGTTATACGGTATAACCGACATTTTCGTTCCAGAAAAATGATTGGGTTACCACATGACGCAGACTTACCAAAACGGACAGCAAGCTCCGAGCCACACCACAACCAATGCACCGAACCGTCGTTGGTGAGAAAATCAGTGATTCTTTCACTGCACGATTCATCCCTTTGATAGGCAAAATCCGACCAACTCAATTCTCTAGGGACGACCTGTACTTCATTCATTTCGTGCGTTATGGCATTCCCTGCCAGCTTCCAAGATGGCTGTCTCCTTTGAATTGCGCAATAGACGGAATTTGGACTTCTATTCCATCAGTAGGGGTCCCCAATTCTCACTGCTAAGTTCAGTTCATCTCCTTCGAGCCTTCGAGGATTGCAGGGTTTTGCGTAAAAACCTGCAGTTATCAAATTTCACAAAACTGTTTGTGGCTGTTGATCTGAACATCTGGTTATATACCAGTTCGGGTCATTTCCTCGCGTTTGCAGGCTGAATGCAAGCAGAGGAGAGGCTCGGAATGAATTTTCGGAGTGGCGGCACGGGGTGTCCAAACAAAATCCAAATACATTGCTGAAAAATTGCGACCGCAGGTTATTATGCAAAACCCTGTGATCGATTGATCGGTGCGTAGGCTGTTGGATCCGGGATCCCATACAGGGAGTCTGCACAGTGCCCCGAAGCAACTGTGTCGTACGCCCAAGAGTACGATCGGAACGTGGTCAGAATTCGCGGATATGAAGGCATACACCCTACGGAACTCTAACGTCAAAGAATGTGTGGATCCAAGAACGCTCTGCTTTCGGTGGCATTATCGCACCGGGAGTGTCAGATATCCAGAATGAGACGATTTTGTTTCTAAAATTTCTCATAGGTAACGTCAAGAACGTACACGAGGCACGAATGAAAGCCGGGCCTTCTTCCAGCTGACTGTAAACCATTCTCGAAGGATGCCAACACGACGCAAACTTACCAAACCCGGGTGTCAGCAGTAATGTTGTTGACGTATTTAGTCAATTAGTCTAAGCCCTGTTAGGCAACCCCGTCATTTTTCGAAAACGGTCTGTAATTTTGCAAAACAGCTGTCATTAGAGCATATTCGCAACCGCTTTCAAATTCCTGTTCGCTTGAATCAAAATTTTGTTGACCACATTTTGGACAGCTCTGATCGGACACTTCCGAGAGGAGATCGTCGTCTAATTTGGACCAGGTGTGTCGCGTGGGAGGGTTGGAGCGGGGACGCACATGGGACACTAACAGAGACCTCCCCACGCAAGACACTAATCAAATGGGGGGGGGTTGTGGACGCGTATAGAGAAGGAGGTCTCGTAGGCGACATCCCGATTAGGCTAGGGGTTGCCTGATTTGGGCGATCCAAATTTTGGTTCGTGGTTGTACGAATTTTTGATGAAATCGTATTTTGAGCGGTTGCGAATATGCTCTAGTGAGATCTCGCAGATTTCTCAGCCGGAAGGGGATGATGGCTGGTATTTGGATGGAGTGTCCGAGTGGCGACGATCACAAGGTTTTTCTTCGAGGTGCCAGTGTCAAGCACGCCTGAGTTTTGCAGTATGGTGGTTAATATGGTGTTTAAAGTGCACAAAAAATAAATGTCAGCAATCACATGCACTTGGTCGCACAATTTAAAATAATGTGTTACCGAAATGATACCTGTGGTCGCAGGAATCAGTTAGCTTGGTCATCTCAAACAGAAATATTGTCACCTACCATTGAAATGGGCCTGAGGTACCAAGGGCCATGGTCACCACAAGTTGAGCATGTCGCTGCAAGCCCCCAAATGTGCGGTCGCCGCAAACTCGGAGGCTTATTCGGGTAAGAACGGATCACGTGCTCTCGAGAACGCGTCATGATCAGCGCCAAATAAATGCGTTCAGCTCCTCGTCTGATTGATTTCCAAGGCCAAACATACAAAGAAAATGACATTTTATATTTTTCTACTATCTAATAGTGTTATAGATGAAACCTACGCAAGAAATTAAGCATGGAATTAGGCAAGGCAGAAATTGTGCAAAACTTGGCCCATCAGGAAAATAATAAAGTGGGAGTACAATTAATTAGTTGATAAGAACAGAAATAAACAAGGAGCACTTACCTAAGGCCCAAACGATAAGTTGTTGTTTGGGCCCGCAACATGTCAGAGATGATTCATTTATTGCCATTAGTAGTTTTACTGGCATTGGGATTGGGATGGACGGAGGAAGGAGTGGCAGTGGTATCAGGCTGTCAGGCATAGGAGTGGTTGTTCTTATGGTGGCAGTGGCATGGCTATTTCGAGAATTCCAGGTACGTACATTTGGCCTTGGAAATCAATCAGACGAGGAGCTGAACGCATTTATTTGGCGCTGATCATGACGCGTTCTCGAGAGCACGTGATCCGTTCTTACCCGAATAAGCCTCCGAGTTTGCGGCGACCGCACATTTGGGGGTTTGCAGCGACACGCTCAACTTGTGGTGACCATGGCCCTTGGTACCTCAGCCTATTTCAATGGTAGGTGACAATATTTCTGTTTGAGATGACCAAGCTAACTGATTCCTGCGACCACGGGTATTACTTCGGTGACACATTATTTTACATTGTGTGACCAAGTGCATATGATTGCTGACATTTATTTTTTGTGCACTTTAAACACCATAGGTTAAAGTGCACAAAAAATAATTGTCAGACATCATACATACTTTGTCGCGCGACACAAATTAGTGTGTCACCGAAATATTACCTATGGTCACAGGAATCAGTTAGTTTGGTCACCTCAAACACAAGTATTGTCACATACCTTTAATATAGGCATAAAATACTAGAATATCTCAGTCGCTGGACTTTGAGTGTGTCACCGCAAACTTGCAAAACTGTGGTCGCCGCAATTTCGGCGGCAGTAGCAATGGCTGACAAAGAGATCACGTGCTTTCCATATGGCCTTTTGCCTTGGTCGTCTACGGCATGTGCTGAACCTTCCATCAATGTCGTCGGTTGCCGTCCCGATCATGGCTCTCACGTCAACCAATCGTACATCAACGTCCGCCGCTTATGTCCGCCATCGTCGGCTAAGCTCGTGCACGCTGTCTGCAACATTGTTTCCTTCTCCCTGCTCTGTTTCCTTTGATTTCTTTTACCTACAATCACTGTATATGT
>QFEU01003539.1:0-17170 GCA_003316345.1 Tricholoma terreum
TCCTGCCTGGCACGTTCGAGACCACCATAACAGTAGTTTTACATCTGCTGTTGTTCTTGAAGATGCGCTGGTGAGGTGCCGAAACTCTGAGGGCCTTCAAAGTTCAACTTGCTTCAAGAAAGAGAAAGCCAGTGACATGGGCACAAGGCAAAAAAACCGGTAACATCAGATATAGGAGCGTCAAGGTGAATAGTATAATCATGAGTGGCACTTTACAGAATGAGGGGGAAGTAGGAATGGAAGACGTATTTTATCCCGTTAGCGATAAAAGATCCTCCCTTTTTCCCGCCATCGTTGCAGTGACGTTGACAGCCACTAGACGGTGACGAACAGCCATTTCTGTGCATCGGTTCCAGCTGCAACATCAGCAATGACCTGTGAATGAACATTACGAATGAACCAACTTGATTACATGGAAAATGGCATACATCGAAAGCCTTTGCGGCTTCAACGTAGGGTCCAACAGTCCAAAAAGAGTCCTGGCTAGGGACCTTGACCTTGGCGTGATGGGAGTAGTGCTTTGTGAGTGTATCCACGTTTACGGAAACTGGCCAGACGCACCACAAATGACCCACTGCCTGCGGATTCAATCTCGAATATGGTAGGCTGAGGGAGGGTAACAACGTTTTGACCCTGCAAAAATAACCATATGCATACAGCAAAGGTATTGTGGACGACAGACTCACCATAACCCCCGCATAAGTGACAAGGGATGGCCCACTCAAGTCGGAGCTCCCGATGGAGTACCCTTCCCCTTCAGGGCCAGGGCTTACTTGCCACTTTGAAAGGTAGGTATATATTGGTATGCTCACATGGGAATGACACGACTCACAAAATTCCCTACGAGGGGCGGCAGTCTGGGGTCAAATTCGGGAATTGTGACATTGGTTATCGTGAACTGGTTGCCAACCCCGAGAACAGGAGCATCCTGAAGCTGGATGTTGAAGATCTGGTAGGTGCCCGGTTGTAACTGCGCGATGGCGCAAGTAACGAAAAACAAAAGCGTAATGACTTTGGAGAACATGCTTCGCGTTGAGATGATGGGCAAATGACCTGTAAGTCGTCAAAGAGATATTACAGATGTAGATGGTAAGAAGAGTCAGTCACTGACGTAGACAAGCTGAAGGTAAGGACTGCTCTTAAAAAGGAGTTCATCCATTCCCTTTTATGCCGCTGTGAGTCTCCCTTTTAAATTTGGGAGCGAAGCTTGCGAAATTCTCGTAACACCGTCGTACCCGTTCCGAGAGAGAGTACCATACCTTATGCGCGCAAATGCAACTGACTCAGCCGCTGATGCAAAAAATCTTCAGTAGGGGAGCGCAGGGTAGACGCTTACTTTTCACGTTCGCTTGGAAATCCGAGTCCTTCGTCGCTTATGTTTGTCAGCGAGGTTAATTTGATCGTACCCCAGGATTCAAAGCAAATCACTCGATGCGAACACAGTGCTTATAAATATCATGTATACTACGTATATTTGCGAAACTACACACAACTATATTGACTGGTAATTATTTCAAGAATATATCACTCTGTCTGAGTCTGTCAGCTCGCCGTTATTCACCAGAGACTGAGAAAACTCGAGCGCCTTTCCAGAAGTTCCCGATCGAGAATACGAATCACGCGGACCAATCCCATAGCCACTCCACCTCCGAGTCCTTAACCAGTGGCCACCAGCTTCACCCATCCATCAGCCACATATGAACCCACCCTCTGAGCCTCTTTTCGCCGCTCTTCTACCAATTGACATGTCACCATCATGCTGTGCACCAGTACTCATTGTAGATGGCCTTGTTATCGTGCCCGAAGGTCCGAAGTGATCGCCACCAGAGCTCTGACTCTCCTACGACGCGTCTTCTTGAATCTAGCATCCATCAGTGCTGACAAGAAATATAGAGCTGATCTAGGCTAGGTGGAGCAAGGAAGGATGTAAGCAAGGTGCGTTTGCCGGCTATATGTATGGGCTTTTTCAATCTTTCTGATGTGAGCCTTCTCTCAAGTCCCCTGGCAGGTGGACAGGTACATGCAGTATTGACAGCACTACTACATAGTAGCTGGGAAGCAATGCCAAATTTCAGCTGCGACTCTTCAAGTCTACCGAATGTAATTGGATGTTCACAGTTCAGGACGGCTCGCAAGTGGGAGGGCTGCTATTGTCGCCAATTATGGTATGTTTAACCTTTCTCTCTCATAATTGACTGTTGCTGATTAGATTATTCTGTTTTGTGTCCATCGCGACTAGCTGATATCCAAGTGTGCTTGCTTGAATTATCACACTCCTAGCGGACTGGTCTGCCATAGAAGAATGGGTACACTTACCTTTTTTAGCCTTGCTGCGAAGACCGTATGACATTTTGACAGAGTTTTAATGACAAAGACTATGGCTTTTTGGGTTGTTGACAAGAATGGTAGGCTTTACCCCACACCTGCCAATACTGGAACTGGAGATATTTCAATGTAACTTATGGGGCCATTGTGGTATCAGTGGAAATCCATCCAGCTTTTTGCCATTATACATACCACTTTTTGTCTGAACATTTTTCTGCTAAAAAAAAGATCTAGCATTTTTCGCAAAAAGCCCAAAATTTATCGGATCAAGCCTTGATAGGCATTATCCGGGGTCCTACTACTCAACAAAAAACACACAATTATTACAAGACTTGAGCAGAACGAAAAGAAGAAGAAAAAAAAATAGAGAAAAGAACGGATGGGCACTAATCGATTTACAATAGTACTTCTGCAAGATAAATACACCGTCACTTTGAACAATATGCGATATACGTGTTCTACCCTACCCTGGACAGAGCCCAAGTGTTATGGGGATGCGGTATCGATCGAGGCGTATGTGTATGGTGGGTGTCTTTCCGCGTGTGCAAGGACGAGGTAGAGGGAGGGGACGGAACAAGGGGGGGACGGAAGGGAGAGGAGCAGAAAGTAAGAAGGGAAACAAAAAAAAAATTAGAAAAAAACCGTGGTCCAAGCGAATGTAATGCAAGGAAGATTAAAAAAAGGAGAGCAAGAGGGCAAAAGAGGGAGGTTTACACATCATGAAACGTAGTAATCCGGTATCTACAACAACTCCTATCAGCCCCACTTTCGATGAACGGATAACGTAGCAATGAACTCACCCTCGTACAAGAACAGTATAAATATTATAAACAAGGAACAAGATTATTAACTTTTTTTCTTCTTCCTTTTTACTCGTTCGCAACCTACACAAAGGTCAAGAAATTCAGTGGCAGACCATCAAAAGGAACACAAAAAAAGACAGACCTTCAACACCCGCCTGCCATGCTCACCACTACTCGCCGCATCATAATCATCATCATAATCCTCCTTAAACCCCCCATACGCCCCCCTCATATCATCATCACTCTCCACGCCAAGAGGTTTAGGATACCCCGCATTAAGGTTAGTATTGACAGGATCCGGGTTTTGGTAGTGCGAAGCATACGACTCTGCACCGGGAGGAGTCTTCTGCCCTGCAGCCATACCCGCACCCGCAACCTCGTTCCGCGGGGGAGACACCGTTCGGCCTGGGATAAGATTCGGTGGGACGTCGTTATACGCCGCCGGTTGTTGTTGAGGGTGAGCAGAGTGGGGATTGTACATCCCATCAGGCGAAGGCAGGGACCCATCCCTCGTAATTCCACCTACCCCACCCCCAGCAGACGTTCTCTTCGCCGGAACCCCCCTCCCCATTGGCCCCATCCCAGCAGCTTCCAACAACTCCTGCGCAGACTGACTATGGGTCAAATTAGGGTTCGGAGAACCAGCGTGCGTCGAGTGGGAATGTGAAAGCGAGTTTTGATAACCGGGCGTGGCGAATGCAGGGTATGGACTGGCACCGTCCTGTAAACCCGGTGCGTAGCCGTACCCGTGCAAGTCTCTGCCACTCCGGGCTCGGGCTACGCCGATACCTGCTGCACCTGCAACACCCATATCAGCACCGGCACCGTACTGCGCACCCCCTCCTCCTGCTGCCCCATTGTTGTATAGTTCTCCAGGTGCAGGTCCAGGGGAAGGTCCCCGCCCAAGCTCGCGCATCCCATAAGTCTCTCCTTGTCCACCGTGTCCCATAGGAGGCTGGGTGTACGTCCCATGCGAAGAGACATCAGAGTACTGTCCGTATCCTCCCGCAGTTCTCCCGTCATCATAACCCGTTCCTCCTCCTCCTCCTCCTCCCGCTCCGCCGGCTATACCATCGTCGTCGAACCCTGCACCGGCGCGGTGGCGACTGGCATACTCGTAGTGATGTGCTGGACGAGGATTATACCGGTCTTCATCGTCATCGAGGAATACTGGTGCAGGAACCGCAGCAGCTTCTTGGAGCTCTTTGTCGAATTTTTTAGCACGGCGTCGTCGGATGGTGTTGGTGATTATCACGATGATAAAAGCGAGGACGATGAGCCCTACGACGGTGAAGACGCCAGCGACGGCTCCTGTGTTGGCGAAGAACCTAATTTCTTTTTTAGTTAGCGAGTGTTTTTATGTATATTTATGAGAAAGAAATCGAACAATGATCGATCGGAGTTGGGTATACGTCATTTTAAAGTAATACGATTGGAAACCATAGAAATCAGACCCGCGGGGGAACGCACAAAAACGAGAGCCGATACCATTCCCGTGACAACGAAAAAGCCTGAAACTCACCCTGATGAGCCGCTGGAAGCTGCCGTGCTAGTAGCAGCAACTGCCCTGGTACTAGTGGGGGTCGTTGTTGAAAACGAGGTTATAGTAAAAGTCGCTGGGGCGCCAGTAGAGGTGGATATAGGCGTGGTTGAGGATGTGGTTGGTGTCGATGCATTGGAACTTGAAGAGGCGGTGGTTGTGGAGGAAGCTGTTGTGGATGCCGTGGTGGCTGTAGTGCCGGTAGTGGTGGTGGTTGGGGTGGTGGTTGGGGTTGTAGTGGTCGTAGGAGGAGTGGTGGTTGGCGAGGAGGTAGGGGTGGTGGTAGTAGTAGGTGGAGTGAGAGTGGTTGTGGGCAGACTAGGATGTGGTTCTGTAAATCACTGTCGAGTATAAAACTCTAGTTTACTCACGAAATCGATGGTGTGGTGGCTGCGAAAAACGATCAGGCCACGCGCACAAGAGCAAACTCTGGAACTCACTGGTGGTATCAGCCATTTTTCTACAGATTCAAGACCACAGCTGATTTACAGGTCAAAGTAAAGAGTGTGAATCCGCAAACTGTCGAGTCGCGGAGGTCTGAAGGCTATATCTGGATCCAGTTTGTCAATCCAGCGTGGTCGGGGTAAGAAGGGAAAAGTCGTTGGGAGTGTGAAATTCTCTCATCAATTCCCATCAGATCCACTTACCTGCGTGGGTAATTCGTTCCAAAGTTAGCTGGCCGCCTTCCCGTCGGCTCTTCAGGTTGCTCCCCTTCCGTTGCTGGGTCAAGGGTATGTACTGGGGTAGCAGATATCGTCAACAAATGAAGTCTAGCTATCATAGTGCTATCATCCTGTTGTTCTGTCTCGCAGTGCGTTGCCAACTATTTTTGGCACAAACATGATCTCAATCACGAGTTTCAGACTTTGACTCCACCCAGATCCCATCCAATCATAAAAGTACGCAGACGGTCGCTTCTTTCTGATTCGCAAGTTTCGGAAGCCAATTTTCGTCAACAATTTTACATCGGACACTCGAAGGACCCCTGAAATCTCTCTTATATGCCTAATGCACTTGCGGATAAAAATTGGGTTGAAAACACAAAAATGCCTCAGGTCTATCCGGATAAAACCCCTGAAATTTGGGTTGAAATGCCTGGGGTCAGAATCCGGATAAAAGTGGGGTAAGGTCAGGAAGGCCTGAGGATGTTACCGGATAAAAATGCATGGTGCTGTCGGAGTCGAACACATCAAGTGGAAAAACATCACTCCCAAAGATGGGCTCCTTATCCACTGCGTTAAATGATCACACAGTCTTGCATAGTCATTCACGCAACATGTAGTAGTTAGCACCAACATAAAAAAAAGCAAGAAACAGATGATCTGTCGCCATCACAACCAACGCATTTCCCCTCTGTCGTTCCCCACTTGCCAAACTCGTCATGGCTGCACCTGAGATTATTGATCTTATCCATCCACCCCAGTTCGACATGCCCAAGTGGATCGGGAGTGGCAGAAAGTACCCAGAAAATCCCAAGGAAGTGCCATGGGAATTGTTGTCGTACTGTGAACACTTACAGGAGATCCCAGCCAACATCGCGAAAGGATTCTTGCCAGATGACAGCATGCGAGTCAACATGTTTCTTACCTTGAAGCTTCCAAAAGAATCATTTAGCTTGGTCCACATAAAACCTGACCGATGCTTTAGTGATCTTGTTGCAAACCAGGATCCTGCTTGCTTCTCAACGCGACCAATCCCAAGCCGAGGGCTTGTGGACAGGTTGAAGGAAGGGTTTGGTCAGGCTGTCCTAGATGGGAAAATCTCGGTGGAGAATCCTGCATTTCCAGGATCACGTTTACCGCTATGGAGTATCCCACTCTGGAGCAAGATGTTGGGGGTCATTGATGCACAGTTACAGTGGGGAAGGTCATTGACATGGATCGATGGAATTAAACAGGCCGATACAGAGCTCCGCACCACTCTCCAGATGGCGCGCAGTCAGCTTTTGTCACTGCGGTGGAATGAGCGCATTGATATCTCGGGGTCACCAGGTGGGATAACCACCAGGCAATTCACGCACCTTCTCTCAGATGGATGTATCAATGATGCTCTCATTGATATGATGTTCGGCCATCTCTCCGAGCGCACTGAACAAGATACAACACTGGACAGTTTCGTGATTATCGAGAACCTGCGGTTCATTCGTGACATTAATAAAGCCACTTCTGAAAACGATCATTCCCAGCCACTCACACCATTTCTGAAACGATTGGAAGAACGCATTCGGATGACCAGGTCGGATATCCTTATTTTTCCTGTATTCATGAAAGCAGTGAACCACTGGCTCGCCTTCAAAATTGATTTTGGGGACAGAGAGCTTTCCTATGGTAAGTGGCATAACCTTATTGTGATTTTGAGAATTTACCAGTAGCAGGGGACTCTCTATCTCATCGTGGTATGCCAGCCCCAAAAGAGGCAATCAAGAAACTGCAGTGGTGGCTCCGGAAGCGATTCCGTGGCCCATTCACAAACCGCGGAGACCACCTTGAGCATGGCTGCCAGGAGGATGCTACAGAATGCGGTATAGTCACGCCAAATACTGCCGCACGCGAGGTGTTTCATGATACATTGTGGACCTGCGATCGCAAAATCCTTGAGCGCGTTAATTGGTTTCATACCTTATGGGTTGCTCATGTTAAAGATGTATGGGTCGATATATTGTTCATAAAGTGCGTTCTTAAAGGCTCACCTTCAACTTCAAAATAGATCAATCAAGATGTTAGCAAACCTTCATATGACATTGGGCAAATTAGAGGCCTTCCAACCACACCATCCACCACTCTCTCCAACCCAACCAATGCGCTCCCAGACCCTCTCGGAAAATCGACCAATGAACATCGCAGCATGTCCCTGGGATGTCTACTTAATCCTGCACCTCAGGATAATGCGAACCATCAAATACAAACCCATTTCTCCATACCAAGGACCCCAGAGACAGGTCCCATGCCTTCGATTTCCATTTCATTAGAGAACGTTGAAAATGGTGACACGAACAGTGTGGCGATAGAGGTCGACGATTATAGTCCACTTGAGGCACTGATTGTTGGCCATGAGATGGACCACTCAAAAGTGCCAGTGAACAAGGATATGATTTCGGTGTTGAGGAGGGAGCGAATCAAGAAACCAGGAAAAGAGATGACGAGTGGGAAGAAGAGGCTGGTCTCAGCTTTAGATTCAGATGACGTCGAGAAGGTGGGAAAAAAGTCCAAAAGTGGAGGTGGCGAGTCAAACTCAGCAGTATGGGAGCGCTTGCAGAATGAGAAATACATGAAGGCAAGCCTCTCTGAGCAAAATCGACAACTTGATAAATTCACCATAAAAATTCTGACACTTGATCCACTCGCTGAAGTTATCGATGGAAAACTTGTTCGACACCAGCTCTGCGGAAAACAGCTGAAGATGAAATACCCATATAGCACGCAAAACTTCAAGACTCACATTCAGAATTGCTCTGGGCCTCCAAAGTCAGCAAAGTTTCCAGGAGGTGGGATGAAATCAATCAACCTCTATTTCGGGCAGCAACCATCATCAACAGCAGTTCCGTCAGCCTCAGCCTCCAACCGTTGTCCTCCTTGCCCTGGACTTGGCGAAGCTGAGTTTCCCAACATCAAGACCTATCTAGCACGTACTGGTGCGCATGGAGGGGGCGCGTCTTCAGTCTCGGTCATAGCCCATGAGCTTTATGGCAAAAAATATAGCCAGCTCTCCAAAGCTCGAAAGGCTCAGGTCAAGATAGCTCAAAAACAAGAATGGGCTTGGAGAAACGATATCCATGCAGGACGGATCTTCTCAACAGCATGCCTATCTAAGGCAACACGTGTTTCATAACCGTGTTCAGAATGTCATGCGGTCCTGAAAAATAGAATATTCAAGAATGCACTCCTCGTGAAGACCCCACCAGATGAAAATTACAAGTATGTTAATCATGAGTATCGCAACAAAGCCCTTGCGCTTTTATATGGGCGATGCACTGATTTGCGTGCTATAATGGAGGCAGATGTATGTGATAATCCTGCTTTCATATGTATCAATTCTGACGCATATCTATAGGGACGTACCGAAACATCCTTGGTGAAGTATGTTGAAGGCATATTGACTAGGAGATACAAAGGAGATGACCTTTTTGCCTCAATTATTCATGCCATGGTTCTCAAGAATGACAAGCAGGCAAGGGGCGTCGGGATGCAAAATTTCGAATATGCCCCTAATCTTCTTGAATTTGCTCACATCGTTCAGACTCACAGTCCTAAGGCATACAACTTCCTCAAAGAGCATTTGCCGCTGCCTGATCCACGGACTATCAAGTATGTCACAGTATTCCTTTTGGGATCATTTGAGAAGTATTTTGATGAAGGTCACGGTCAGGCTACAGAGAGCTGGCCAACCTCGCCTTCCAGTTGGTATTCAGGAACAAACCTTTCAGCTTGTGGAAGACCGTCTCAAGTTACTGGACTATGATGGTCCTGTTGCTCTGAGCTGTGATGACACCAAACTGTTGCCATCCTTTCGTCCATATTACGACCGTGATCTCGACGGGTACTATGTCATTGGACATGTTGGTGAACCATATCGAATTGCTGATATCGACGCCTTCAGAGAAGTGGCGAGAAACAGTATTCTGGAGAAGGCTACAAAGGTATAAAGAATATTTGAGTCACATAATGCCCTTTTCATCCTGACGTTTTGCCAACAACAGCTTCGCTTGTGGTGCCTGCAAGCTCCACTTCCAAAGGTCGCCCCACTAATTCTTGCCGCAAAGGGGATTTCCAATAACGTCTCAGCGGACGACCTTTTCCCTGACCTCTGGCGCATTGTTTCTGGTCTTATTGACCATAGAATCCAGGTTATTTCCTATGCAGCTGACGGGAGCAACGTCGAGCGCAATGTACAACGGCTTCTTGAACAACATGCCACGAAGATGATGACCATCTGCATCAAACATCCTAATGATGGTCGTCACGATATGCGTATCGAATTGCCATTCTTTGGGAGTCATCCCTTCGTTATTCCGATTGCCAACCTCCAGGATTCTAAACACCTCCTCAAAACATTTCGGAACAACCTCTTTTCAGGTGCCCGGCTTCTTACATTCCCGAACGGCATTGCGATGTTCAGTCAAGTGCATGAAATGGCATTCGACACTGAGTCCCCCTTATTCCGTCGGGATGTTGAGAAGCTTGACCGGCAGGATGACAACGCCGCAACACGGCTTTTCTGCGCTGACTCTCTTCAGTGGTTGAAGGATCATGGTCCCGAATATTATGCTCTTGTGGTGTACCTCTTTGTTTTTGGAGATCTCATTGACGCGTACCAAAACCGCTCCATTTCGATCACTGAGCGTGTTCAGATGGTGCTTCGTGCATATTTCTTTCTGGAGATGTGGGAGGAGTTTTTGGTGAAGGCTGGATATCCAAAATCCAAGCATTTCATCTCCCCGCAGTGTGCAGAAATCACGCACACGTTAATTACAGGCTTTCTCAAACTCGTCATCATCTATCGTGATCACGTCAAAGGACGACCCCCTCTGCTACCATGGCTTCTCTGCACAGAAGTCGTCGAGCATGTTTTCGGTCTTTGTCGACAGATTGTAAAGGACTTCACAGAGAAGGACTTCAGAGACATGGAACCCAAGCTATTCATCAAAATACGACAAGCAATCTTCATGGCACATGCAACGGATGGGAAGGCGCGCGCTAGTGGCTATAGTCATACATATACTGATGGACGTGGGATCAACCTGACCGCCCTTTCATTGTACCCAACCGATGAAGATATCAACGAGGCTGCAGTTCGTGCCTATGGTGAAGCAGAGTCCTTGTTTGGGTTCCTTGGTGTTTCATCTTTGGAGCTTCATGCCTCTTCGACAATCCTCCCTGGTATTCGAAGCTGGATGATGGACGACGACTCCAATCCAGAGTGGGTGGACAATACTGATGACTCTGATCTTCTTTGCGATGAGGAAGAGGACAGTGATTTCGAAGACTATCAAGCTGTCATTGATTCCCTTGAAGATTCGTATATGAGTACCTCGCAGGAGAACAAGTTGAATGGATACCGTTATGCGACTATTGCCTTGTCGGTGGATGAGCAGATGAAAATGTACGTGAAATCATCCCTGATGGCAGCCTATTGCTCAATTTTGATGCTTTTGTCCCAAGAGCCGAGCTCCCTGAACTTGATAATGACGAATACATCGAAGCCCTTTCAGACGATGCAACACACATTGCCAAAACTCTCGCACAAACCCTCCCCGCTCCCAACATTGATCAACCAAGTAATCCATTCCAATCTGCGATGCTCGACATCTCGTCTATCGATCTTGGCGAACTTGTTGCACTTCGATTGGCACATCAAACCCAACAAGCATTTTCTGGGATACGCAAATCTTTTAGTCATACGCAATCAGAGAAACAGAAGGAACTCAGCCTACGTCAACGTGTTATACAAGAGTTGGATGCAATTGCCAAACAACAACAAGACATAGGTGCGGGAACGGGGGTTGAGCGGGCGGTGCGTTGGACAGGCAGAAGTTCGGCAACAGTGGGAAAAATGCAGGACAGTGATAATGCAGCCAAGCACATTGCAGGAAATTCGGCAAATGCAGCGGCGGTGGCGACTGCATCAGCAGCAGCTGTGAGTCATCATTACTGAAAATCTTCAAGCAAACTCGACTCCAATGTTTTCAACCAGCTCCTCAAACGTCGGAGAGAGACATTCAACAAGTTCAACGTCCCACAGGAAATCGGTGAAGCTCGCATCAGTAAGATTGCCCCATTATGTGTTGAAAATTCGACAAATGGCTCTGGTTATGGCTTTGTTATTATCGACCAGCAGATCATGCTCGGGAAAGGTGGGTGCTTGTTTTTTTCTACGCGTCGTATCTATTCAGTTGATCTAATCCATGTAGTGTTGGCTATCTATTCAAAATCTGCAGGAAAATCAGGGAAGCATAGTTTGGTGTCAGATGTGTCAAACATCGCCGCTGTGTCGAACATTCCCGTTCAGTTGTTCGAACACTTTGTCGGTGTTCAGTTCCGAGCTCACCATGCAGGACAAACTTTCCATGTGAAGAGATTTTACATGCTTCCCTCGCTATCCTTCCTCTGTACCCTCGTCTCCACTCCAGCAGTTATGGACAACGGCCATAGCTTGAAGATCTCTCAGCAGGACTGGTCACTTTTCAAGTCTCTGAAGGACAGTTCCTCGCGTATTGTTAACGCAATCGCGATGTTCAATGCACGCGCGAAAAAGTCTCAGGGGCGTCTTGATGAGGAGGAGGATTAAAAAACCTGTAGATTCTAAAAAATCGTAGCTTAATGTTATATAGAGGATGACTGCCACAGTCACCAGGACATCAGTGGAGCCGTTTGTCGCGCAGCGGGAGAAAAATTGACGTTTTTGCTTAGGCCTGAGGTGTTTTCCGGATAAAAACCGCCCAATTTGGAGGCCAGAGACGATTTGCGGATAAGAATCGGCCAAAACCCGTCCGGATAAAAATCGCAAAAACAGGCGATTTTTGCGTTAGGCATATAAGGGAGATTTCAGGGGTCCTACACTCGAACAACTTAGTTTCAGCCCTTTCGGAAAGATCAGACTTTCAATATTACAACTTGTCATCAAGGACCGCTGATCCATAACAGAGTCATATGGAGAATTGAGTGATGATGATCTGGAAATCCTAGAGTGTGGTGTTTATCAAGGTGCGCTTCCCAGTCATTTCTGATTCGAGTTTGTGGCGTACGAGACTGATGTTTTCCTGTCAGTTCTATTCAGCAGAGGCTCGAACGGATGCATGGCGTTTACCGTACCCTGGCAGTACACTTTCGTTGTTGTCGCACAGTTGCGATTGGACAAAAAGATCTAGCGTGTGACCGTGCCAACTTCATGGCGGTTGCCTAACGTGAATCTTCACTGGAGCTCATCTTCGAGATGACTAGAGTCTTAGCATGGAATCGGTCATCAAAATCCTTGAGATCACTACCAGCTCAGCATCCATATCCACGGTGCCCTATAACTCACTCAACACCCCCATGTCATTCCTTCACTTCCAAGCGGCCAACTCACGTCGATATGGGCATCGCATCGGAGGATCTTACAGCCTACTTAACGGATTATGAATCTTGCTTTCTCCCTTAGGCTCTATGCGATGCCCGCCGCACACGACTAGACTGCTGTGATTTCCTGGATGCACTGGCGAAGTTTCTCTCAATGACTTGACATCTACCATCCAATGTAGACCCTGGCGGGCTTATGGTTAAATTCATGATTTTTACCGCCACCCATAGCATCCACTTCAGGTTCCCTCTTGGCATGACATTGCATTATGACTCTGCCCCCCGCCTCGGGCGCGCATTTGGGCAGTTTTTGTGGCGAAATCGTTTCGAAGGTAAGGAGGCGTCAGTCTTCATCCCTGATTCAACGCACTACAGGTCCTCTTTTTTAAAATGGTATAAAACCTTTAGTTCGTCGATTGGACTATTATCATCATGTTCTTCACTTCCAAGCTCGTCGCCGCTCTTCCCCTCCTCGCGATTACATTAGCAATCCCCAATTTATCAGCACGCTCGTGCAAGCACACTTTCCAAGGAAACCCAGTGGAGAATTTTTAATCCCGTTCACTGGTAAGCAGATAGCGGCTATAATTTCAAGTACGCTATCACGCGCACGTCTCCTGCTTTATGCATTGCAAGTATTGATTACTTCCAGGTTGGTTGCTGATACTGCCCGTGCCTTGCAATTGGCTGGTACTCCCGGTGACGAGCCCTCATTTGCCCCCATCAAGCCTTCCGGAACGTTCGTCCATCTAGTTTATCCAGATTTTCATCTGCTGACTCGAACAAAATTTTTACAGTGCACAGAATTTCCTGACCTAGAGCTTATTTTGATAACTGGTATTTATGGCTTCGCTTCGTAATGCCAACACTACCTCACACTACAATATAAATCTAGGTCGCTCGCCAGTGCCTGCTTTTATGCGCACTTGTCATAACTGTTGCTGGGATAGTTTTAGGATCCAGATGCTCCGTAGGGGCCGTACTATATCATGATTGGCAAAACTGTTTTGCCGCAACCCAAAATCGGCGACGATAACATGGTCGGTCCCGGAACATTAGGTTAACATAGTAAGAACCCTCGCAACTGTAACGCCCACCGACCATCGCACACCTGGAGATTTCAGCTAACGTAAAATTCGGTGCATCGAATGATCATGAGTTCTTAAACAGACACCATTCCGTCACCCCAACCCAAAATCGGCGACGATAACATGGTTGGTCCCGGAACATCAGGTTAAGTAAGGACCCTCGCAACTGTGACGCCCACCGACCATCGCACACCTGGAGATTTCAGCTTAACTTAAGTTCGGCGCATCGAATGAGTTCTTACAACCAGACACCATCCCATTCATTATCCTATTCACGTTCATCATGAATCACCTATTTCTTCTTTTCGTATCGTTGTTGGGTACAACGCAAGCTGCCGATCTTCTCTATTCAGGATGCACATGTGGCAGTGAGGATCACGAAACAGTACTAGTGCATCGAACCATTAATGCATCGTCGATGGGCAGAGGACAAGTACACCGAATTCAATGTCAACCTAGCTGTCGAAGGGTCGTTAGAAGGAGGCGGCGGGTGCGTTCGATTGTGTCACCTCGATATCTTGATGATTACTGATCGACTGCCATACAAGCGGATACCCGAAAATATATGCAAACCATGAGGTAGGAACAGCTCCAGCACACGGTAGCTAAACGCTTTGACTGACGGAGGCTACGATTCTGTTTACAGTCGTTCGCTTTTCCACTGTGCGAGTACGACGGCCACTCCGAACTCCTCATATTCCCTCTTACCAAGGGGAGTGCACCGTACTCGGGGGGCGACCCAGGCATCGACCGAGTAGTTGTCACCTACTTGAACGCAAGAGCATTCTGCGGTAGAATGTTTCATCTTGATGTTGTCGGCGTTAGGTACTTACATCATATGATGACTAGGCTGCATTAGAGAAACAAAGTCGAGTTCGTTTTCGCAGTGTCAAATAACGAATGAGTAGACCGCTGGGGTATTTCTGGAGCTACGAATGATGTTTTTTGTTATTGTTGCCTACATAGATCCGAAATGCTAGAAATGGTCATATTAGGGAACCGAAAATCGAGCCTTGAGACTTGAGTCGATGCAAACAATATCCTCGATACTTAGGTATCGTAGGTGAGATCCAAGGCGGAACGAAGGAAGCGCAAAATGAGAAATCAGTACATCCCTTCGTCAACACGGCCTTCTCGATCGACATCACCCCTTCGCTTTACTTGGTGCGAACGAAGGGCATTCAGATCGCGATGACATACGACGGTCTCCCATCCATCCCACTTCACACGGCCCAACTCCTCAACAAAAGCAACACTCCGATGCCTTCCCAACTCACAATTTACACCTACTGTCACATCCCGACATCCAGTTTCCTTCGCTTCCCTCAGCCGCTTTCGAATTTCCAAACAAGCATCTTGAAACCGCTGCTGCACTATGCTGTTGGAGAAAAGCCATTCCCTAAGGGCCTTGGATGTACCATTGTGTTCAATGTCCCGAGATTGTTTTGGTGGGTTGGGGAGTTTACGAAGGTCGATAACGATGTGTGAGGGTGGCTGGAGAGGTCCACGGCGATGTCCCCATGAGATTATTCGTAAGGTGGGACGTGACGTTGGCAGCATAGGTTCAAACGGAGAGCGCTGATCATGTTCAGGCGAACGAGTCCTCGACATTGTTTGGAGCAGGTATCATCGAGCGCCGAAAACAGATCACAATGAATCATAACCAACGGCGTCACGTGCTTGGACTCACGTCACCCTAGTCCAACTTCAACCAACGTAACGTTTCAACGGTTCAAGATTTCAACCATGGTTCACATTTTCGGAGATCATTACTGGCTTTGCCATTGCATCAGCACCGGGGCTCTAGGTATGTGCAATAATCTTTTGAGATCCAACGGTATAGCGGTAAAGGTTTTGCAGCCAGCGTATGGTTGGGATTGGATATGCGAACCAATCAGGCAGTTGCCGTCAAGATCGAGTCAAGTCTCGGAAACTTGCTGCAAAATGAATTTGCAGTCTACACGCGCATCGGCCCTGCAGATGGCATTCCAAAGGTTCATCACTTTGGTCACCAATACGGATACAAGTTTCTTGTGATCGATTTCCATGACGCCGATCTGGCCACGTTCTATTCGGATGTGGGTTCCCTGCTTACTCCGGGTCTAGTGTGTTATCTTGGTGCATTGATGGTTCTCTAATTATTTTGCAACATTTTAAACCAAATTGTTAAAATGAGCTTGCCCACAGCTTCGGTGCCTGCGGCTTATTCACGAAAAGGGCATTGTCCACGGAGATGTCCAGCCCGCCAACTTCCTTGTACCGAAACAGTCCAATGACAAAATATTGCTGATCGATTTCGGTCTAGCGCTCGATGTCAGGAGTGAGCCAGTTATGCGAAAGGAATATACTGGCAACATACTTTTTGGAAGCGTCAACACCCTTCGGGGAGTCTGTGCGTGTTCTTTCATTTAGACCCAGTGGATTTCACTCACCGGCACATAGACCCATCCAAACGCGATGATGTTGAATCATTATCATATATTCTCATCTGGTTACTTTCCAACCGTCCCTTTCCTTGGAGGCGGCAGGCTCGCAGACAGGATATCCCCCTCCGACGCAAGCTACGTAAAACCGCCGCTGTTAAAGAGCGCTTCTTAGCCCATGCATTTTGCTCAGACCTTCCGGACATTATTGTTCAGTTGCTGGACCACAGTCGTCATCTCGAGTTTAACCAGACGCCGGATTATGATTTTTTCATCGAAAATATGGTCAGGGTATATCGATCGGAGTATGAATCTGGGAAATTGGATTCCTTCAGTTGTACACCAGGCCAGCGTCCTCGAGGCAAGGCACTATGAATATGTCCTCTCTCTCCCCGTATTTATTTACTTATCCTTCCTGAGGGTGCTAATAAACTTGAATGGATCAACCGATGACCAGCGTCGTAATGAGGTCACCCGCTGAATTCAAAGATTCAATGTGTCTGGGTTCACTGGTCCGAGCGTAGGCACATGTTGAACTATACACCCATCATCCGATTCCGCTTCAAGTCAGCGAGATATGTCTGAACTGTACTTAGGTTGACACTTATGAGGCATAATATTCCCATGGATCCTGCCACCTACTCTACTAAATCTCATGGGCCACACGGGAACTAGTCCAGCTTCCGGAAGTCGGAGGTGGTGACGAAGCCGTTGAGAAAGAGGAAGATAAAGCTACCTGAATTTCCAACGTGAGGAAGAGAGGTTGAAGGAGGGGTGAGGGCGAGAATGGGAGCACCCAGGATGGCGAACTTGAGTATGCTGAGTGCAGTGCACCGCGACCACACCGCTGATTTCCTTGATCGATGACGTAATCCAGTATCCCGAAATGGACTACAACTTGAAAACGCCGACTAGCACTAGCCCTCAGTAAGATCTA
>QFEU01003550.1:0-12679 GCA_003316345.1 Tricholoma terreum
AAACGTTTTTTGGAAGACTTGAGGCACCGTGAATGATCTGTGAGAGGGATGTGAAGACAAGAAAAAGTGTTAATAATAAGGAACACAAGGAAAGAAGGAGATGATTTAGAATAGAGTGGAAGAGTGAAGGACCCAAACTGTGAGTAGCTCGTCAAATGAAACACCTCGGAAGAGGTAGGTCGACGGGTGAGTCATCCTACCCTTCCACATCTTCCCTTTGCTCGACGTTGTTCGCCGCCCACCAGCATCAGACGCTGGTTGGTTAGATGATTTGCTATCCGGAAGTGGTGGTCTAGCGGACCTATCACCTCTCAGTTTTCGAGCACGTGGTGCCCGTGGTGTCATCCCTATGAGTGGTAAGGGTTCGTCAACCTCCATTGCATCATCGTTACAATACGTAGGTTCCGAGAATGCCATTTGCATGGGTGGTGCAAACGCCTGAGCATTTCCCCAACCCCTCGGTTGAGCCTGATTCATGGGTGGTGGGTTCATGGACCCACCGTACTGTGGATAGTTCTGTTGCGGTGATAGGGTCACCTGCTAGCTTAAGCTCTGAATCAGTACACATCAGACGTTCGACAGCACCTCCTCCGACCATTACGCGTCACCCAAACAACGTCCGATCACGCTTTCGCGTCCCCGATCATGCCCCGACCAACCTCGGACGACCTCGACCTACATCGCGACTTATCATACGACTTCAAGTGCATTCGCATATGTTCCTACCACTTCGGACCGTCCTCCCGACGGTTATCCATCCTTCTCGTGATACGCTATCACACTCGCGGCCGCCGTTTTGGACGCACTCGCGCAGGGACGACGGCGTCTTGAGAAGTCACGATGCGCTCTGTTTGACGCTCCGATATTATGACAATAAGAGATTTCCGTTTCGTCTTAGTTCATTTTTCCTTATGTTTTATCCTTGGTTGCAGTTCTTTATTGTTCTGATCCATTTTGATACACATCTATGGTCTCATGACTTTAATCCCTTTTGGTATCCTTCGTTCTAAAACATATAAAAATCCTGTAGTATTCACCTAGTAGCAATAAGAACTCGTCTCGACTCCTATCGTCTCTAGATCTAAGAGTCCAACTCGAAGATCATCTCTCGACTAGCCCGAAGTTCTGCGAAACGATCGCGAACTTCGTCGTGCCAATTCGTAACTCGTTATCGTATCGCATATCGTCGCATTCATCCCTTTAACACCATCATCGTCATCGTCATCTATCCTCGAGTCAATTATATCATTACCGATCCCCGTTATATCGCGCGTCCAACGTTCGATCATCGCGCGCGCATATCGGGTGTCCGCGACCATCATCGGACTATCGTAAACCCCATCGCACTCTTCACGCGGCCATCGCGTACCATTATAGGCATCTGTGATAGACATTCAAACACCTTGCACCCTTCCTCCAGCTTGTGTAGTACTGAACGACCACATTTAGGTGTTTTGTTTGGTTTTCCTGGCCGAGTATCATCAGCGGGTACCCTCCTACGAAGTATGGGGGCATCGTTGGATTCACAAATCCTCCGCCAATTGTAGGGGGATTCATCTGACTGACGAATCCGGGGCTGAAAAGTTGCGGTTGTGGTGCTTGTAGCCCACATTGCTGTTGTTCCGAGGGGTTTCGTGGCGTCTGAGACGCACTTCCTCCCCTTCTGGAACTTGAGTGGATGTTCGAGTTTTGACCCTGTTGGTTGGATGGGTTCCCCTCGGCGGTCGGTTGAGTCCTGCTTGCGTATGGGTCGCGAGACATTGCTGGGTTTTTTGATGTTGGCTGGTGATGTCGGTAGTGGTGGTAGTGTTGAGAATGTGTTGAAAATGTGTAATTGCAAAAACAATTGCAAGTCCGAATTCACGTGATCATTTTACCACGATCTCTACACACTCCAGTTCTGGCACTTTGTCTTATCATCCTACTCGTGTCTAGGGAGATTTGCAGGGCGTTTCACGCCATGCAACTCCAAGTACCTATTGAGCGCTCCAAGCTGCTTGCAGGCCTCTTGTGGTTCCCAGGTGGTGTCACCTAGGCTCCACCTTACTTCGAACTCGAGTTTGTTACCATCGCACCATCGATGGCCAATGATCTCATCTATGATCCACTCCTGATTGTCCGCAGCGCCAAAATCGTACGGCTCTGGGTGGACTCGGTTTGGGAACATCGCGTCGTCCGATGCGTGGTGCGGCCGCAAGAGCAATATGTGGAACATCGGGTGTAACCTACGTGCCTGTAGCGCCGCTGGTAATTCCAGTGTGTAGTTTGATGTTTTGTGCTTAGCGTGTAGGATCTTGTATGGTCCTACATACTTCGGGCATAATTTAGATGCTCTACCCTTGGGTAGATTTAGGTTCTTCGTCGAGAGGAGTACAAGATCGCCCTGCAACACCATGGGTTCCTCTTGTCGACGTGCATTCACATTATGTGTCTGAAACACCCGAGATTCTATGATCGCATCATGCGCCTCAGCAAGGTTCTGTAGTGCTTGCGTTGCAAATGCTTTGATGCCTTTCAGTATCACCTGGTCCACGCATAGCTCTCTGATCATGGAGGGCATGTACCCTCCATTCAGCTCGAATGGTGCATACTTGGTTGTGCTCGAGATGCTTGCGTTAATCGCGAATTCGGTTAGATCAACTCTGTCGATCCAATCTTTTTGATCGTGTCGTACGACAGCATGGAATATCTGACCTACACTGCGGTTCGCGCATTCAGTCTGCCCGTCCGTCTGTGGGCGGAAGGACGTAGGCATTAGGAGCTTTTCCCCTAACGTCTTGTGCAACTCCCTCCACCATTTTGATGTGAATTTGGAGTCTCTATCGCTCACAATGGAGCTTGGTAGTCCGTGTAACCGGACTATCTCTCATCTGTAGATCCAGGACAGCTCGGATGCCTTCATTTTCGTGTGTACAGGGATGAGGTGCACCATGCTTGTCATTCTACATATTATCACCCATAGATAGTTAAAGTCCATTCCTATGGAATCCCAGGGCTTGGTTGGTACAGGTAATGGGTGTAATTTACCCATTGGTTGTTTATTCGATCCTTTCGCTCGCTGGCAGGCTTTGCATGTTCTGCAGAATTCGCGAGCATCCTTGGTGATCTGTGGCCACCAGTACCAGCGGCGAATGTACTCAGTTGTACGTTGGTCTCCAAAGTGGCCAAGTGTATTATGTGCTTGGTCGATCAGTTGTGTGATGAGTTCGCGATTGCGTGGTACGCAAATGACCTCATCACCACGCGGGTTAGTAGTCCGTATTATGTCTTCTCGAACTGAGAAGCCAGTGTAATCCTGTGGCTTCTCAAGGATAAGCATGAATAGCTTGTCCTCTGAGTATCCATCTTTGATTTTATGGAGGAATCCATTGTCTTCCAGCGTCGTCGGTGCTTCATCCACATAGTGCTGGAATAAGGTATCCTCCAGGATCACATCATCGTCGATGGTGATTGTTTCACGATCATCAGTGACAGTTGGTCCAGAAGCGCTGGTAGGAGTGTGAAGTTCCTTCGTGTTTCCTTCGATCAATATTTGCGCTTCGATTACACGTTCCTCGCGTTGTTCCTGGAGGCGTCTACTCCGCCTCATCTCTCCTTCATGTAACGCGCGTATCTCGATGACCTTCTCTGCTATCTCGTGGAAACGAGGTACAGGAAGGTCTTCTCCTGTTGGGTCGATTTGTGCATCAGCACGTACATAGTCGTGGGGTTCATAAACATCAGTGTCGGTGTCACTCTTGTAGTATCGGGATAGACAATCTGCGACCTTGTTCAGCTCTCCTTTGATATACGTGATGTCAAAGTCAAATCGTGACATGTAGTCCATCCATCGTCTCTGACGATGGGATAGGGCGGATTGGGTTTTGAAGAACTCTAGGGCTTTATGATCCGTGATAACATGGATCTGATAACCCACAAGCTTATCTTCCCATTTCTGCAGGGCCTCCAGAATGGCCAGTGTCTCAAGTTCATGTACAGCGTAATGTTGTTGCGCTGTGGTGAATTTCTTGGACATGAACCCAGCGGGCCTACACTGTTGCCAACTGGGTCCTTGGCTGTACATAGCCCCTACTCCTGATTTAGACGCGTCGCATATGAGCCATATAGGTTCATTACACGTCATGTCTATTGGTTGTATTATTGGTGTCTTACAGCAGATGCGTTTGATCATGTCAAAGCATTGTTGGTGTATTGGGCGCCAGTGGAAGGGTGCACCATTCTGCATCATCACTAGTAAGGGTCCGGTGTAGGACAATGTGGAAGGGTAGTCTGACCCACCCATCAACTTACCACTTCCGAGGCTTTTATTCAGCAACCTTTCCATGGTCTGAAGTCCTCACTTCTTTTCTCAATTCTCGTTCTCGCCCTTTTTCTGCCTGGGTCATTAGTTGTTAACATCTTTCTTTGACTTTTTGGACTCTACAGAAACTGGTCACAGTCTCGTGACCCTGGAAAATTGTTCAACACATTCAACTCGCATTTTTACACCACCTTACGTGGCTTCCGTATTTTCTCTCAACAAACTTGACCTCGCCCCAATGGATTCGTGCTGGGAACGGGGTTTCTATTTTATTTTGTTCTTATATTCTTGTCTCCTCCCAATTTGCCTCAAGAATGGACACTTCGGCATCTTCCCCTTTCCACGACTAGTCGCTTCTTATTCGACGGACTGAACTGTCAGACGAGTAGGGACGAGGGACAACATTCAATGGTGCTCCGCGCTTGCTGGGGGCCCGAGCGACGTCAAGTCAATAGAGCACCTCGCTGTTAGTTTCTTTCCTGAGTAATTCCTGACAGCTAACGTTCCGAGAGGCGGACTCAACAACACCGGACCGACATTCGCTCATCAATCGATGTCATTGACTTTTCTATTTTCGTTCAAGATCCTCGAATTCCCTTTTCCAGTTTCTTTATTACTTTATCTTTCTTCCCCAACGGTTTGGTTGGCGCAAGAACACGCCCGCAATCACATGCTTAAAGATCTTGTACTCGCGATTTGTATAAAAGGTGTCTCCCCACCTTTAATGGGACGCGCTTCTTTTCCCCACTTTTTCTCATTCCTACTAGTGAAGTCTCAAGGTCCCTCCAAGTTCGAAGATCTCTACGCGCAAAAGTATAGTTTCAAGCTAAGTAGCCACGTCTACATTAGTAAACTTTATTCTTCCATTTTTCCTCTTCGAATTCCTGTAGTTCGTTCGGTCCTCTTTGCATAAAAGTCCCAAGCACCCGTTCTTTCGGGAAACCGTCAAGAAGATTATTGCCCTCATTTTACTTGACTCACTTTCTAATATTCTCTCGCATACAGCCGTTGTAGAACACTTTTCTCGTGTCTCCCTCCTGTTTTTCTCTTCTATACTTACCCTGTTTGTGGTGACTAGACGACCTGGTTCAAAGAACCTTCAGTGAACCAACTACTCTTCCACAAGTGGTGTCCCAGGGAGGATTCTAGGTTTTCTGATCCTGATCACTGCCCAACCTGCCAGTAAGTATTTCTTTGGCGTATCCATACTACTGTCTGGATCAACGTATCTGTTCGCATTACGATCTCGCCAACACGTGTTTTCTCGTATTGAGTCCCTTCGGACTTGGACTTTCTCTTCGTTGACCCTCTCCCACAGTTCTCTCATGTGCGCTGAACTTTACTGAACACGATCACAAACTCTCGTTTATGAACGCGACTTTCTGGTCTTGAGTTTCCGGCCCTCGTAAGGAACAACGCATCTCACTAGCATCTTTTGTACACGACGCGTTCTGCGCGTCTCTACGTGTTTTCTCCGTTCACACTTACTGCATCAGCCATGACAGGACGACCAGGTTCATCGAACCACCAGCAGACCTTCCCTTCTTCCATAGTGGTGTCCCAAGGAGGATTCAAGGTTTTCCGATCCTGATCACTGCCCAACCTGCCAGTAAGCATTTCTTTTGTGTATCCATTGTTGATTCATAGCCTTCAGATCTACAAAAATCACTGTCGAAAACATTTCCCAGCCATGGCCTCACCAAGAACAACCCCATTTCGTTCCCTGGACTCCTCAACCTCGATCTCCTCTGATTCCACGACATCCCGACTCGAATCCTCCTCTTCCCAAGCCCCATTCTGCACACAGTCAGCCCCCCAATCCCGGTCTTCATCGCCCCTCGACATTTCCTCGCAAACACAAACAGTCCAGGAATCACACTATTCGGCTTCGGCAGCAAGTCTACCCCCTGTACCACTTCCGAAGCCATCAAAGATCTGTCGCTCCCGAGCGTGTTCAATTCCCCCATCCTTTGTAGAATCAACATCCCTCTTGCTGCAGCAGCCTCTCGCCGCCTCGCATAGCCTGACACCATTCGCAACTGCTTTACCACTTGCATCACAGCCTCGTCCCATCATGGCTCAAAATGCTCCCACATTTCTCTCGTTACCAATGCCCATGCCTGGATCTCCGAACACGCCCCACTTTAAGGGAGAACGAATAACCGAGTTTCTAGATTCACTTGAAGCACATGCAAAAGCGGCGAACCTACCTCTGCACGACCTACCAGGATTCGTACTTTGTTATTGCCACCGCAGAGTCCGACACATTATAGAGTTGGCGAATCACTGGACTGGACATGACTGGACAGCCATGCGAGTTTACTTGACTGACATGTACGCCTCGAATGACCACAAACCCCGAGTTTCCCCAGACCGGCTTCGGAGATGGGTGAGACTGCATGCTGACAATAGATCCTTTATCAGACTACAGGATGTCAATCGCTATTATCAGGAATTCAGTGCCCAGGCCACACCGTTGACCGCAGCCTCTCGCATTACATCTAACGAGGCTAACTTGCTTTTTTATAGAGGGATCCCATCACCAATGCGCAGAAAAATCAAACGCAAGATTCCCGCAGCTCAGCAGACATCAATGGCAGCCCCTACTATCACTAATGTGTTAGCCTTACTTCGCGCTCAGTTTAGCGAAGACGATATCGACAATGACAATGACGACGTGGAGCTTTCCCTCAATTCGGAAGAGGACTACGATGCATCAGATACAGAGGATGAATTAGAACCCCTTACAAGACCCCAACGAAAGCCAAAGAAAAAGGTAAAATTTGATGTAAAAGAAGTTCCAGGGGCACCACCTGTACAACCTCCAGTACCGTCTGTGATCGACAGCCTAGCAGAACAAATGGAGGACTTACAACTCAACCAGGCGAGGCAAATGGAAGATCTACGACATGGCCAGGCCGCTTTATTGCGGGAACTCTCAGCAGTCAAGTCCATGAACGGTAACCCGAACAGGAGTCCCAACAGCAACCTTGGGCCAAACATGAATATGAATGTAAATGCGAACGCGCCTGCAAATATGAGTAGGTGTTTCATTTGTGATACGTTTGATCTTCACAGGTTGGGAATATGCAACTGTCAAGAAGTTGAATGACTGATAGAAGAAGGTTTAGTAAAGTTTATACCTAGTGGGCGACTGGTGCACCTAGATGGATTAGAGCTGCCTCGCGCGCCGTATACTGGTGGTGGAGTCGCCAAGGTTTTACGGGACGAACGACTTGCCTCAAGGAATTTAAAAGGTAAAGCCGGGGAAGCACGAGACTCACCTCCCCATATGGCACATTACACGAGTCTGCAAACGGATGGAGAAGATTTCTTTTGTAAAGATGTTTTCGCCATTTCTTCAAGTTCATCGTATCCCTCGGCCTTTCCGGTAACACGATCGCAGGCCAAAGACCCACGATACGATCCTACAAAAGGTAACTGACCCGAACAACGGACTAAAGAGGATTCTGCCCCAGATGTACACCCCCCAACAGCTCGCTGTAGGCCCCAACCGTCGACTCCAGCACCCCAAGCTTCCACATTGCAGCAGCCGCCTCCAATGGCCCCAAGAGAATCGCCACCTCAGGAACCAGCATCTTTACAACCGTCTGAACAATGCCCTCGACCGCCTCCAACTCAACGCCAGGTACCACCCCCAGCTCCGCCTTGAGTACGACCTCCTGCACAAAGAACAGGTCCTGTGCCCATCCAACAAGTTTCCCTGCATCCATCCAACACTGAAGAAGCTTGGCGAGCCCGTAGGACAGTCCCCAGAAGCGCGCTGCCACCTCCCACAGCTCCTAGAGAAGATGTCAACATGCAAGACAGAACAAAACCACCAGCAAGAAATACTGGAGGCTATCACTTCACGTCCACGGTTCAAGATATGGTGAACGGTGATGAAATCCAAGCTAAAATTCTCGAAACAATGATCACGCTGCCCCTGAAAGAGATTATAGGCATTTCCGCAGACTTACAGAAACGTTTTGCTGGGCTTACGAAGACACGACGTGAATATACAACGAAAGCGGTTGTTGCTGAACCCATGGATGACTTTTACTGTGCCGACTCCGCATATATCAAAGATTACGACAATGAAGAGGATAGCGACTTTGATGATGGAATGGACGAGGCGACCCCAGCATACTCTACAGTACACCTATCTTATGGAGAAGACAAAGACCTGGATAACGTTCTCCTGCGATACTCCTCAGCAGTGAAGGTAGTTACCTCCCCTCTCTTTGCAATGACAACTGGACGCTTTAGCGGGAACTTGGCTGGACAAGACGTGACATTCATGGTTGACTCAGGATCCGAACTCAACCTCATATCTGAAGAACTTCATAGCCGAACAGGAGTTGCAATCGACTTGGACGGAGCCAGGTGGTCTCTAAAAGGTATAAATGGTGGGGCCGTACCTCCAGTAGGGTGCTGCAGGGAGGTACCTGTAACAATTGGTGGACATCGCTTCGACCATCATTTCTTTGTCAACTCGGAAACTGGGAAACAAGATGTCATCCTAGGCCAACCATGGCTACAATGGTATACCGCAGCTCTCCTTTACTCAAGATCAGGGGCTGTGGAAATGAAGGTTTGGAAGAAAGGGAATCACAAAGAGAAAGAACGCCCTATGATTTCCATCCATCTTTGTGCCGCTAACACCTCGAGGAATTCTGACCGTCTAGTAATGCAGGGAAAGCAAGCTGTCATAGAAGACTACAATTCGGAAAACTAGGGATGGGTGCATGGCCCAAGCCTGTTACTTTACAGAGTGTACCCATTCCTTGCGCTGGGCAAGCATTCCGGTGTTTAGTTGGGGAGCGGGAAGAACCATGGCATGATTTTTATTCTCTTGAAACTATAGAACCACCTGAAACTTACGATCCCCTTTTGAGAATTTTGTCATATGTAGCCCCATCCGAAGCAGTGCCCTTAGAAACCCCCTGGACTCAACGTGTTTTCTCTCCAGGACCTTACCTAATGAACACAGTAAAAAAGAAATACAAACCCGTTGACCGCAAGGTCCGACCAGTCCCGACGTACATGCCAGACCCGAACGGACAAGTTTTTAAACGCATTGAGATCCCTGACCTTCCGTTCATTCCTTCCGATCCCCCATACTTATCAGAGTTTATTCCGACAGAACGGATCACTCAAGATCGTCTTGAAACGATGCTCAAGACCATTTCTGAAGGTTTTCTCCTACCTCAAGAAATTGACTTATTGGTTTATAGTCTTAGAACTCACAAATGAGCCATTGCATTCATGGACGCCGAAAGAGGTATGTTCTCATGTGAATACTTCCCTGACTATGAGATTCCTACTATAGAACATACACCGCGGGTCCAACCTCCCATACAGATCCCCAAAGCCATTGAAGCAACCATTCGGAAGATGCTTCAAGACCAGAGAGACGCAGGCAAATACGAGTATTCTACTGCATCCTACTGTTCCAGGATGTTCACAGTCAGAAAGAAAATCGGGCTTCGCATTATACATGATGTACAGGAACTGAATAAGGTCACTATCAGGGACGTGGCCCTACCCCCACGCGTGGATGATTTTGCCGAAAGTCATGTGGGTCACGCTATATATGGACTGGCAGATCTTTTCTCAGGATATGACGGACGGACCCTGGCGGTCGCATCACAACCCTTGACAACCTTCAATTCTCTTATCGGACCCAGCAGGCTCACCGTCCTCCCACAAGGCGCGACTAACTCAGTCCCTGAATTCCAACGCTGCACGATCCACACCCTGGGCGAAGACACTCCTGAATATAGCGACGCGTTTATCGACGACATTACAGTAAAAGGACCAAGATCAGAATACAATGACAAAGAACTTGCGCCGGGGATCAGAAGGTTCGTCTATGAGAGTCCTTTACACTCCCCCACATATTCCGGCCGGAATATAAGAGTCCGGGCGGATTCCCCGGAATCCGGTAGACTTTTTTATGTATGGTATTTTCACTGTAGCAGTTAATTCCGGATAATATTTTGTTGAATTTTATTACCGGTGGAGTAGGGTGTGTGGGCACACCCACTCCAGGTCACATGACCACGTAGTCAGTAGCTAGTCACACATGTAGAGAGTCACCAGGCTTAGGCTATCACTAGACGACCGCACCATAGCGTGTCCTGCGAGGAGACACCTCAGCCATCTCCATCTTGGTGATGAGAGTGAGCTTCGACGCACGCACCACAGCTTAGCCCTATTTTTGTCCTCTCGTGCTTGTCTGTCTCGCGCGCCACATTACAGCACATCAACTTCGCACTAGCTTTATTTCTTAGTCTACTGCTCTCGAGTCTCCAGCCCTAGAACCCTGTTGCAACCACAGAATCACAGTCCACTAGCCCCCAGTCTACCAGTCCCACAGAACCAGAACTAGCTACAGAACCAGAACCAGTCACAGAACCAGAACCAGTCACAGAACCCAGAACCAGCCCCTCAGTCTATTCTTTCCCAGTTCTCTATTTAGCTATGCCAGGCCCAGGACAAGGGAAGCATTCCCAAAAGAAGAAGCGGCGCGAGAACGCGTTTAATCTGAACGCGAACGTAACAGCTGTAAACGCCGTAATAACAGCATCTAGCATAGCAGCACTAAACGCGAAAACGGCCACATCGGAACCGTTACCACCCAACAATGCCACTACCACAGCCCCACCTGCAACAGTAACTACAGCAACTACCACAGCAAATGCATCTATAAGTGATGAGACCAACGAGATGCGCATCGACACAGCCACGGCCTCGTTCTCAGTTGACCACATCGATTTGCACCCACTGCCATTTACCTACAGTCACGAGGAGGTACAACGACTACTAGAAAATGCAAAGCCCGACGGATATCAAGATGGGTATGAGGAAGGCCATAGAACAGGGAAAAAGACAGGAATAGAGGAAGGAAAAGAAGAAGGACACAACGAAGGACATATGGAAGGATACGAGTACGGATACGATGCGTGTCGGCGGATAGAAGAGCAGAGACAAGAGGAGGCACACAAGAAAGGCCGGCTAGAAGGTTATGGGGTAGGTTTGAGGGAAGGATACGACGTAGGACTGAAGAAAGGCGAAGAGAACAGGCAGACAACGGACTCGGATAAGGACGAAGGTAACTGGAGACATGGCTACGGCCACTGCGTATCGGTCGAGGAAGGGAGCCTGATGCTCGTAACGGAGGTTGCGAAGGCAATCGCGTCGAAAGAACCCGACACTACACGGAACGATTCTAGCACCCAGACCGACGCTACAACCACTGCCGACGCCATCATGCAAACGACGCACCCTGACGAGACCCCCACCAGTCTGTCATCACCACCGTCGACGCCTGCACAGCCCCCATCAGACACGTCGACACCGCCATCAACGGCGTCAACACTGTCGTCAACCACCACCACCACTTGGTCCCCAGCCCCAGAACTACCCCCAGCCTCTCGAAAACGACGCCACACACTGCCAGTACTACCTACAGCACCCCAGCATCATCCCCAGCCCCTCTCTTTGCACCCAGAGCCCCCCGTTGCCACCGCTACGTCACAGCTAAAAACGGCAGCAACTCCGGCTGCAACCACCCCTGCAACAGTGACCAGGGCCACGGCGAACACTCAAACGGCTACCAACACCTCAGAGGCGACTACCCAGACCAACAACGGCTCCCAACGACGGCCTGCAGCCCAGCCACACGATCACGTGCGGACGCGTTCATCTGAACACGTCACGCACTCGACGGAACGGGCCTGCTCCCACCGGAACTCCAAACGACGGTCCAGGAGCCTCCCCTCACCACCCTGCCTCCCCCAGCTTAACCCCCAGCCCCCATTCTCGCAGCCTGAGCTACCCCTTGCAAACGCCACGTCACAGCCGCCAACGTCAACAACGGCAACAAAGTCAGTTGCAACCACCCCCGAAACGACGATCTGGGCGACGTCTAGCACCCAAATGGATACCGGCACCCTGGACACTGTTAATGAGGCTGTAAACGACGTACAGAGGCTGTCTACGGCCCAGAAAACGGAGATACACGAGGTTGTACGGACGCGTTCATCTGAACGCGTCGTACATTCGACGGAACGACTCTGCCAGCACTACCCTCTCCTACGACGACCTCTACACCCACCTGCACCCTCCAGTCCCCCCCTGCTTGTTTCCCAGGCCCCCGCTCTGCCCCTCGAACCGCACCGTCCCACAGCCATGTCACCGTCGACGACGGTGAATCCTCGTGCCCTGCCTGACTTGGGACCACTAACGGCAGCTCCAAAACGAAGAAACACGACACCAGAGCCACCAGAACGACCCCAGGCCCTGCCCCACCTGCCCTGCTTGCCCCAGAACCCCCGGGAACAAGCCGTCTCGCCACCATGCGTGTGGAACACC